>QBDW01000342.1:0-17140 GCA_003261595.1 Maconellicoccus hirsutus
ATGAAGAATTAAATAATGCAATAAAATAAGATTTTGAAATTGAATATTCATTTTATTTGTTTTATACATAATACGGATAATACGATGATAGGAAATTTTGATTCCGATTTCGACGTATCTGCAGATTCACTGAATTCAGATTTGTCACTTCACCGCAGCTTCATTTCAACAGAAGAATTTTCCTTCGAAAGCTATTTCTGTATTGACCTACGGAAAACAAATAATTAAATAAATAATACTACAGATACTTTTTGATTGTTAACCACGGTACACCTTTACTCACCTTAATAACCATTCTACGGCTCTATTAACGCATAAACACTATGGTATTGGCGAAGTTGCTACCACTTTCGAGGAGAAAAAACCCGACGAAAGGGGCAATTTTACAATTGTATCCCTGCAAAATGAAATACTTCACAGCAATTCTATTTCCAAAGGCGAATTTTCGTTTGAAAGCTGAGCAGTTTGGTACCGGCAAAGCTACTGCAACGCTTACACAGAAATCTTCACGCAGCGGGCGGTTTTTCGTTTATCTGCGTAAAATCAAGTATTTAATTAATGATAAAAAAACAACGAATCATTTGATTATTACCTTTACTAAGAAGTAATGACTGAATAAGCTACGTAGAAGCTGATCGATGCATTGATCAATTCAAACAGGAAAAGCTTCATAATCCAACAACCGACTTCAAGTCCAAATACGCTTCGACTTCGTGTCAACGAGGGAATTGTTGCAATAACTAAGAATCGATCACCTGACGAATGCGATAATTTTAAAATTTAAATTTACCATACTTACTCGTTATGACTCGTACTTTAATACCATGATTACTCAATACTCACCTACAACTTTATATTGTCGCAGTAAAAAATTTAAACTTCTCAGCAAACACGAACATCTGCTGTGATCGTTTCTTGCAACTTTATCCAATTGATCTTCCGAGGTTCCGAAGCAGCTTGTAACTCCGTCCAAGTTCCACGTTTACTTAATGAGAGAGGAAGTAGGTAATAGGTATCTTCATTCCTGCAACAAAGTCCCCGCGTTACAGTAATACTGAATAAAGACCTTTTGTCTTCTGAACTAACTCTAAATAAATTTGCGTATTTAATAAATTACCCATCATGAATATGTTTTTGTGTTTCATCTACGTTACTGAATCTGGTTGGTAGGATAGCTCAATAATATCCAAGCCTCAAGGCTCAAGCCTATTATAATAAATTGATTAATGAAAGTAATCCATTTGTTTGCATCATGACCATGTCATTAGTTCGGTGGTTTTTTTCCATTTTTATAATTATATATTTCAATATACAGGGTGTCCCGGTACAAATTACCGCCTTGTCATTATCACCGACAATATGGTCAACTCATGCTACGTTGATGTATGTATGTTTGCTGACCCTACAAATTGAAGGGGCAGAAATATACAAAATTTTTTCAATTTCGTTGTGGTTTTTTGACCTTATGTCCATCGCTCGGATAAATCTTGGTGATTTTTTATTTTATTGAAAAACAAGCGAAGAACCGAGCTTTAATCAAAATTGCATAAAAAATTCAAAAAATCGCCATTACAGCTCCACAAATCACAACGTACATTGCACGAAAACGCCGAAATCTCACACAGTATACAAATTTATTACTTTATTAATACAAAAAGAAAAAGAAACAACAAATGCATCGAAAAAGAACCCTCTAAAAATGAATATTCAACGCTCAAGTACAAAAACGGAAGAAATTACATAAATGCATACTACGTTGACACGTGCGAAACCCCGAAGACCTTATTAAAAAAGCAAAATGGCTAATAATTTTCCACCAGATGTTTCAACGTCGCGTCTTCTTCGCCCGATATCTTCTTTCTTTTCTTCTTATTGGATTTCGTGTGAACAGGTAAATCCACCGGAGACTGGGGCGATTTCTCTTCAACCTTGACATCGCTCTGTTCGGCACCTCCATCGGTGGCTTTTTTCGCATCGTTTAAAAATATAGGAAGAGGAATAGGTATCGGAATGGGTATAGGTATGGGTAAAATGACAGGATACGGGACCAGAACGGTAGGCGGAGGCAATAAAGTTTTCACCGGGTTACTCTGGGTAGATGTACCAGGAGTAACTACAGGAGGCGGAGGTGGAGGATTAACCATCTGAGGTGGTCTGGTGATCGGCAGCAATGGCGGGATTTGAGTCACGTTCGAACTCCTCGGCACCGCAGGTTTAGACGCCGGCTGGAATAACTGCGACCTTTGATATTCGCCGGAGACCGCGTTCGGTGGAAGCATAGAAGAGAAATTCGGATAAAACGGTATCCTCGGCGTAGTTGGTTCGTTATGACTAGATTTCGAGGTATCTTCCAGTTTCGGTATCTGAATCGGGCGCAACTTCGTGACTAATTTTTTACTCTTCTTTTTCTTGATCGACTCGTTGGAATACTTTTTACACTTCTTTTTGCACGGTTCATCGGAAACGTGTTCTTTTTTCACGATCGACAGACCGGCCGGCGACCCTGGAGATATGGTTGGCGAGCATGATCTCGATCTATCTGAACTAGGCGGCGAAGAGCAATTCTTCAGCCATAGATCTGGCGTTATCAGCGTAGACAACGAGGTACCTTCGAGATTCTGTAATTGCTCCTGATGATGAGGATGCATCTCCAAGTGCTCTTTCGTCTCTTGGCAAAAAATATCGAGTTTGAATTGATTCAGACATTTGTCGCTGTAATCAAAGCATTCGTTATCGTCGTGCATACATGTTGGTACCAGTGCTGCAACCCTCAATCATGGTCATTGACAGGGACGTGTTCCCCCCGTAACGTCAGGGACCCGAGGTCGACGGCAGTAGGTCGACAACGAAGCAGCATCCAAGAGTAGAAGTCAAAAAGGATAAATTGTAAAATTGCCTGTGGTTTACTGACGAGTAAATATCTCATCGTAATCAAAATAACCGTTTGGCACAACTTTTGTGCAATTTTGAGTAAATATTATTGTCAAAATGTTAAAATTCTTCAAAGTTGTTCAGTATTTGCTAAAAATTGCACAAAAGTTGTTCAAAACGATTAATTTAACGAGAAATTTGCTCAAGATTACATAGCAATTGCCAAAATAATGTTAAAATCGTTTGAAGCTGTTCAATATTTATTCAAAATTGCAAAAAATTGTCAAAATGTTGTTAAAATAGTCTAGAATTGATCATAATTTGTTTAGAATTGCTTAAAACTGCACAAAATTGTCAAAAAAGTTGTTAAATTAATTCAAAATTGTTCAATATTTGTTCAGAACATCATAAAAACTGTTAAAATATCATTAAAATTGATTAAAAATGTTTAAAATTTGCTCAAAATTGTGCAAAAAGAATTAAACTTTTGGCCAAAATTGCAAAAAACTGTCAAAAAGTTGTTAAAACAGTTTAAAATTATTCACAATATGTTAAAATTGCGCAAAATTGACAAAATGTTTTTCAAATTGTTCAAACTTATTAAATGTTTGTTCGAAACTTGTACAAAATGGTGAAGTTTTTGGTTGAAAAGGCAAAAACCAATCAAAATGCTGTTAAAATTTCACAAAATTGTCGAAAAGTTGTTATAACTGTTTAGAGTGGTTCAATATTTGCTCTAAATTGTACAAAAGTTGCACAAACAATCTAAATATTGATCCACTTTAATCAATTTCAACAATACTTTGACAATTTTGTGCAATTTTAAGAAATTAAAAAAAAAATTATTATCAATTTCAAGCTACTTTAACAACACTTTGGTAGTTTTTTGCAATTTTAACAAAAATTTAACCATTTTGAACAACTTTTGTGCAATTTTGAGTAAATACTACACAACTCTGAACAACTTTAACATTCTGACAAATTTGTGGAATTTTGAGCAATTTGAAAAAAATTATGATCAGTCTCAAACTATTTCAACAACATTTCTATAGTTTTTTGCAATTTTGACCAAAAATTTAATCATTTTGAACAACTTTTGTGCAATTTTGAGTAAATACTAAACAACTATGAACAACTTTAACAACATTCTGACAAATTTGTGGAATTTTGAGCAATTTGAAAAAAATTATGATCAATCTCAAACTATTTTAACAACATTTTTATAGTTTTTTGCAATTTTAACCAAAAATTTAATCATTTTGAACAACTTTTGTGCAATTTTGAGTAAATACTAAACAACTATGAACAACTTTAACAACATTCTGACAAATTTGTGGAATTTTGAGCAATTTGAAAAAAATTATGATCAATCTCAAACTATTTTAATAACATTTTTATAGTTTTTTGCGATTTTAACCAAAAATTTAATCATTTTTGAACAACTTTTGTGAAATTTTGAGTAAATACTGAACAACTCTGAACAACTTTAATAACATTCTGACAAATTTGTGGAATTTTGAGCAATTTGAAAAAAATTATGATCAATCTCAAACTATTTTAACAACATTTTCATAGTTTTTTGCGATTTTAACCAAAAATTTAATCATTTTGAACAATTTTTGTGAAATTTTGAGTAAATTAACAACATTCTGACAAATTTGTGGAATTTTGAGCAAAAAATTATGATCAGTCTCAAACTATTTTAACAACATTTTTATAGTTTTTTGCGATTTTAACTAAAAATTTAATCATTTTGAACAATTTTTGCGCAATTTTAAGTAAATACTGAACAACTCTGAACAACTTTAATAACATTCTAACAAATTTTTGCGATTTTGAGCAATTTAAAAAAAATTATGATCAATTTCGAACTATTTTAACGACACTTTGGTAGTTTTTTGCAATTTTAACAAAAATTTAATCATTTTGAACAACTTTTGTGCAATTTTGAGTAAATACTACACAACTCTGAACAACTTCAACAACATTCTGACAAATTTGTGGAATTTTGAGCAATTTGAAAAAAATTATGATCAATCTCAAACTTTGTCAATTTTGCGCAATTTTAACATATTGTGAATAATTTTAAACTGTTTTAACAACTTTTTGATAGTTTTTTGCAATTTTGGCCAAAAATTTAATTCTTTTTGAACAATTTTGAGCAAATTTTAAACATTTTTAATCAATTTTAATGATATTTTAACAGTTTTTATGATGTTTTGAACAAATATTGAACAATTTTGAATTAATTTAACAACTTTTTCGACAATTTTGTGCAGTTTTAAGAAATTAAAAAAAAATTATTATCAATTTCAGGCTACTTTAACAACACTTTGGTAGTTTTTTGCAATTTTAACAAAAATTTAATCATTTTGAACAACTTTCGTGCAACTTTGAGCAAAAACTAAAAAACTTGGAACAATTTAACCAACGTTTTGATAATTTTGCGCAATTTTAAATAACAATTATGATCAATTCTAAATTATTTCAACTTTTTGATCGTTTTTTGCGTTTTTAACCAAAAATATAATCGTTTGCACAACTTTTGTGCAATTTTGTGGAGAAATTAATCAAGTTTAGTCCATTGTCACAACTTTGTAACAGTTTCTAAGCAATTTCGATTGAGTATTGAACAATTTTTGGCAATCTCAAAGAAATGTTGAACAACTTCATGCAATTTCTACATCAATTTGGAAATTATTGTGTAATTTTAGGCAAATTTTTCATCAATTTAATCGTTTTATACATTTTTCGCGCAATTTTACCCAACTTCGAATGATTTCAACATTATGACAATTTTCTGGATTTTAATCAATTTAAACGAAATTTTGTCAATTTTTAAGAACTTTCGGGGGAATTTTTCATCAAATTTGAGCCACTCGTAGAAATTTACTCAATTTTAAGCAAATATATGGTGATTCGAATGAATTTCCGAGGCTGGAAGATAAGTTGAGGGAAGTTTTAAAAAAATACTGGTAAATCGTATCTATGAGCAAGGGGTTTGGGTGAGGGGGGGAGCATGAAAAAGCGTTCGAGGGCAGTAAAAACCTGAAACACGGCGCTAGTTATTAGCATCGGTATTTGGTATTGTTGCTTTCAATCATGGTTACTGGACGGCAACCGGTGTTTATCGGTGGAAAATCGCAGGATATACCGGTTTCCGGTCAATTTTACTGGTTCGGTTAGCAGCACTGGTTGCGGCGCACATTGTAACTACGCACTCACCTACAAAACTGATACTGACTGTCGCCATCTTGCAGATCGACGTAGTTCACCGTATGTCTAACGTGTCTGCACCAGTCACAGGTCTTGTTGCGTTTAAAATTAGCCCGTCTATAATGCGTAAAACAAACCTCCGAACAGAAGACCTTATTGCAGTTGGCCATCTTAAACGTGAAACATTTCACCGCGCCTATCTTATGACACCATCCGCAGCTCGCGCAACCCGCCGGTACGCAAACTGTAAGAGAAAAGTACCCTGAGTACGCTTTATTTACTTTCTCGACGATAAAATTCCTCCGGACGAGATTAAAAATAAACATCCGTTTAGGTACCAAAACAACGCGACGCGCTACCACCTATTTTCTGTTCGATGTCTTTAACACTCGACCAAACGGTTATAAATGCCTCAAACGACTCCGCCTTTTCGAGTGAATTTCTATTTACCGAAAATAAGTAATAGGATGAGGGTTTCCATGCTCTATCCGACGAGGCGATAACCGACGCGAGATAAAATTCACCTGCTAATTACCAAAGCATCTTTGATACTATATTATTACGTATTTAAAGCGATGATTTAGCGCCTATGTTTACCACCTCGACAACCTATCACCACTTGGGCCTCGCCGCGTACATCCTGCCGAGTACTCCTCGCGGACCGGAACACGCACGCGAAGCGATACGAGCGAGGCGAAACATTAATTTGAGCCAGCTCTACGGTTATTTTTGTCGACCTTAAAAATACGAATACGTCGTCGATCTTACGAACGTCGTTCTATCTCGCTCCGACAAGATTCCCGCCGCGGTGCTGTCTTACTCTAGGTCCAGGGTTGAAATTCGATAACAGGCTGTCTGCCAAAGTTAATATCCGCGCCAGAAGATACCTCTCCTGCCTTCAGATCGTATAACCGCACAGCGCCGCGTATTTTTTCAAACCTCCAACTCTCACCAGCACGCGGCGTCGTTTCTCCGCCCCGAAACGCGGCTCCGCGAGGTACGTTCTTTAAATTACAAAATCGCGCCAAGCCCCACGTAACATTACTCGCTCCTACGTCGTTTATATCTATTTAGAACGAAAATCTCGCGCACACGCGCTCGCAAACCAAATACCGCCCGACGAAAAATAAAATAAAATACCATACGTCGAATTTTCATTACATGCGACCGTCGCCGCCGCGAGTCTTCGACGTGTTGATGTACAAACCGAACCTCTCCCCATGAGTTTTCAGTTCCCGTACGAAGGGCTTAGAACATCCAAAGAAATCGTGTAACCGAGTCCTCCAAACATTTACGCGAGTTGGGAATGAGAAAAAGCCAACAAAAAACTAGGTCGATATCGTTCGCCGTCGCGTTACCACTAAATGTCCCATTACGCCTTGACCCTGCCCCCCCCCACCTCACCGCCCCTTACGACATCAACGCGATTTCATATCCCATTGCGAGCGTATCGCCGAAGATGAATTGATATAATTGAAATTACCGTATACCGGGTGTCCCAGTGATCTCGGCTCATTTGGTGGGAATTTTTCGTCGTTTTTCTCCCTCACCTCGAAGCCGACCAGGGTTGCCAATCGGAATTATGACGCGAAAATTCTCCGCAACAGAGATAGCCGGACATATTGAATAAAAATTATTAAATTTTTCGCGTTAAAAAATTGTAATGGTGTGAGTCCCCCCCCTTCGCCCCCCCCCCGCAAGCTGAGTGAATTTTTCACGAATAAATTTATTTTTATATGAATTCAATTTTTTTACTTCGCTTTATCAGTTTCAACTATTTTCAATTTTATTTTTATTTTATTTAATTACAAATTTTTTCGTTGAAATTTCATCATTTCATTTAGAAAGGCAGTAAAAAATAAGAATATTTTCAATAAAAAAAAAGAAAATTAATGGAAATGAAGAAATGAAATAAATTAGAAATAGGAATGAGAAAAAAAACTATTTATAAAAAAATAACGAAATAGCAGAATCAGAAAATGCTTGAAATTTTTTTTAAATGATTTGAAAAAAGAAAAAAATAAGAACAAAAAAATAATAAAAAAAATGAAAAAAACTAAAAAAATTTAAAAAATTGAAAATCGAAATTAAAACTGCTTAAACTGGGATTAAAATTTTCCGCAAAATTGGGACTCGAAAATAAAACAAAAACATTCTCATGCAAATGTAAAAAAAAGTTTTAAATAATTTAACATAATTTTAAATTTTAAAAAATCCGCGAATTTTTTTTTTGGTGTTTATATTATTTTGAAAAATGAGCAAAATTAACGCTTTATTAAATTTGAAACACGTTGATAAATTTTGAGAAAAATACAACAAAAAAATCCATAAAAATGATGAAACAAACGAAAAAAATTTTAAGAAACAAGAAAGAAAATCAAAAACTACATTTAAAAAATTAAAAAAAATCAAAAAAATCAAAAAATGGACCAGGAGAAAAAACTAGTCATCTGAGCCTTGCGTAGCTGCATTAAAAATAAAAATTGAAAGTGCTTAAACTGGCATTAAAATTCTCCACAAAATTGGGACTCGAAAATAAAACAAAAACATTCTCATGCAAATGTAAAAAAAAGTTCTAAACAATTTAACATAATTTTAAATTTTGTTTATTGATTTTGAAAAATGAGAAAAATTAACGCTTTATTAAATTTGAAACACGTTGATAAATTTCGAGAAAAATACAACAAAAAAATCCATAAATATGACGAAACAAAGGATTTTAAGAAACAAGAAAAAAAATCAAAAACTATATTTAAAAAATTAAAAAAATCAAAAAATCGACCAGGGGAAAAAACTAGACATCTGAGCCTTGCTCAGCTGCATTAAAAATAGAAATTGAAAGTGCTTAAACTGGCATTAGAATTTTCCGCAAAATTGGGACTCGAAAATAAAACAAAAACATTTTCATGCAAGTGTAAAAAAAAGTTCTAAATAATTTAACATAATTACAAGTTTTGAAAAATCCACGAATTTTTTTTTTTTGGTGTTTATTGATTTTGAAAAATGAGAAAAATTAACGCTTTATTAAATTTGAAAATAAATTTTGAGAAAAATACAACAAAAAAATCCATAAAAATGATGAAACAAAGGATCAAAATTTTAAGAGACAAGAAAAAAAATCACTATATTTGAAAAATTAAAAAAATTAAAAAAAATCAAAAAATCGACCAGGGGAAAAAACTAGTCATCTGAGCCTTGCTCAGCTGCAAAGCGTGCATCTGATTTTTCCGTTTTTCTCTGTTCAACGGTTGATTTCAGAATGAGCCTTTTCGTCCGAATTCCGAAGCAACAAATAAAAGTACACATGACCCTTCTCTCTGAATTAACTTCATGGTTAAAAAAAGCTCATTTTTAAAGGGGAAAGGAGGCCCCCGACAAAATTACCTCGGACCTGTTTTCGCACTCGGGGGCTCTAATCCTGTATTTTCAAATAGTCCAACTTTGGTATCTAATGCCTTTGTTTTTATTGTTTTTTTTTCAATTTATTTCGCATCCGAAAATCATGATAATTTTATTTCTTTGTTTAGTAATTTATTTATCTATTTTTTTTTTCATTTCAAAATTTTTTTACCATTTTTCCTTTTCAAATTGGTACTTTTGGCAAATTAATATAGAATTGAAAATAAAAAGGTTTTCGTTGGTCGATCCGCATCACTTGTTTTCAATATACCGCAGAAAAGTTGATTTTTTTTTTTCAAAAAATGAAAAAATTTTTGCATGTTTATAGGATTTTGCTATTGATAATTCGTGAAATTATATTTTCATACCAAACAAAATGAAACTAATGAACGGGATGAATTTTTTTCTGACATTTTGTCCATTTTTACGCCAGAAAAATGCAGTTAAAAAACTTCTTCAACCATTTAGGCGGGGTAAAAGTGGACAAAAATGGTAAAAAATTGATGAAAATATATACGAATATAATACGAAACAATTTTGTAAAAAGCTGGAGATATAAAATACATAGAACGCGTCTCCTCCACTTTCCCCTCCCTCTCTTCATGTAAACAACATCTTTGAAAAATCACAATGACCATTACTATACCCAATAATTACCTCAAGTACGCCAAAAACCACATCCCTTCTTTGATTCCATTTGCTCGAATTTCCTTATTCGAACCCTCTTCCTGAACGTGAAGCTTCTTCGATGAAGACATTGGCGACGCATCGAACACGCAGATTCTCGTAATATTCGCTAATCGCTCCGTTTCGTGAAAAATTTCCACAACATTCGGTAATGAGATCAGGGTCGTTGGTATAAATCACGCCGTCGGCTCCTCTTTCGAGATGGTTTTATAAGCAAAACAACAGAAATACGTTGGTGGTAGGACGACGACGCCAAGACGGTACAACCGAGCCAAAACATACAAAATCGAGTATTTCTCGTATCCTTTCGATTCCCCCTCCCCCCTCTCCCCGCCGGTGAAATCCTCCATCGAGATATCTCGATCGAAGATTTACGCGGAATTGATCGAAATAGCTGCGAAAACGTCGAGATGTGTGTAGGTCCGATTGTGTAAACTCATCTCGGTAGGGTCGGCGCGGAGGGAAGGAGGGCGCGAGATGATGCTGATATTCGGTAATATGTTGGCATTGAGCCTTTTATATGGGTGAAAGACGCAGCGGAGTCGAAAGGGGCCGGGTACGTGGTCCTTCGTGTATCTATACGTTATTTGTGATGAATTAATTTCGAAAAAAATTGCACGTTCAGCGCGTCGCGGCGGTATTCTATTTATAAACTTTATATGGTCACAAGCCACCGGCGTCGTTTTCCATCGCTCGTTCGACGATCGGCGTATAATCTGTTTTATATTTACCATTGGCGGAAGGTGACACCGAGCCGTCTCTTCTAGCAGGGCTCACGCTGCTATTACTATTTATGCCACCGATACTGTCCTCGGAGCACGAAGACGAAGACGCGTCTGAAACGGGCGCGGCGACGTTGCTCCTTTTACGCGTCGCGTACGTCGACGACGCGGCCGCTGAAAATAAACTCAAATTCAACGCCTGAGTATCTCCGGTATTCATTTTATCGTATCCGTACCAACCTAACAACTCGTTCATAGCGGTCTCCGCGTATTCCTGCAAGTTAATTACGCGTTATCATCGAAGCGATTTTCTCACGGCGATATATCGTAAATTACACGAGGCGTGCGGAGTCGATAACACGCCTATGTGAAAGTAAGCGCATAATTGACACGTGTAAATTACACGTAGCGATAAAGCATAAAGGTAGTCAAAACATACCCCGTCGGAGTGGCCTCGGTCGCCGATGCGAACACTAGGAAAATTCACGCCACCGCGAATCATCGGTCGAGCTCGCAACAACACGTCGAGACTCGTGCACGTATTTTAGGTAAAATACACCTTCGTCTTTTATCCTCCGCGTACGTCGGTTCACACTTTGCCATCTTGTCGCCCTACCCCGACGAGCCTTCTCGCCGGCGTTAAAAAGTTAACGAGTTAGACCATCCATTAGGACCATTGCTGTCAAGTGTCTGTCGAGGTATTCGGTTACCGTGTAAAATGATATGTTTGTGGAATGTCTTACAAGAAGGCGCATCGAGGGAGTCGCAGGACCAGGCGTAGCGCGTATACGAAAAACGATATCGCCCGAGAGGCGGCCAAACATTCGCCGGCCTACTCACCAAATCCCCGCAACGTCGTAGCGGCATGTGAGCCCGTCGCGGTGTCTGTGCCGCCACACCCCTTCCTCCGATACCGAAACCATAACCGATACGTGTATCGTGAAGAAAACACCACGTATCGTGATCTCGAGTTAGTAAATTTCCACCATATTCGGACTTTCCGAAATCGCGAGTTATCTTTGAGGTCGTAGGTGGCGCCATCAAGGGGGATGACAAAAGCCGTATAGAAAAATTACCCCGATTTTTGCATTCCGCACCGTCCGAAACATGTAAATCGATATCTCGCATGATATTCGTAATTTTTTTCAATTCTTGTCCCATAAAAGGCTCGAGATCATTATCAGAGGAGGTAGGAGGGGTCAAATCGAAAAACTACGCCCATATTCGCATTTGGCACCACATATAACATATCAATCGATATATCACACCGCTACCTTCTCTTTCAAATTTCAACTCCATTCGGTGAAGGGAAAGGGGGTGGTAACCCTAAAAGTCAATTGGAGCGCTCAAAACCAACAAATGTCGTCATATTGGATTTGGCCGCCATCTACAACGCATCAACCAATCTATCACGAAAGTTACATCAATCCGGATTTCAACCCCCAAGATGGAGGCAGAAGGGAGGGTGAAAATGTACAGGGTAAAAAAAATAATACCTAAAAATTGACTCCATATTCAAAACGGGGAATATTAAATAGTACACGAATCCATATATCGCTCAATATTCACGTTTTTTCATCTCATTTTGACCCCAGATAGAGCTGAAGGTCGCTCTAAGCAGACACCAGAGGTGGAGGAGTGAAATCGAAAAACTGGTTACATATTCGCATTTGGCACCACCCATAACATATCAATCGATATACCACAGTAATACTTTTTTTCTTCAAATTTTAACATTAATGTGAAGCGTGTATGGTGGGGGAGGGGGGTGTGGCGCCGCGGATGATAACTGTAAAAACCGTTTGGAACGATCAAGACCAATGAATGCCACCGTATTTGATTTCGTTTCTTCCCAAAACGTATCAACAAATCTATCACACAATTTACTCGGACTCTGATTTCAACCATTAAAATGGAGACGGAAGGGAGGGGGAAGTTCACAAGGTCAAAGACAAAATAATGCCTGAAAATTGACCGCATATTGTAAATGGGAACATTAAATAATACACAAATCAATATGTTGCACAATATTCACAATTTTTAATTTCATTTTGACCCCAAAATAGAGCTGAAGGTCGCTCTGAGCAGACACCGAAGGTGAAAGGGTCAAAATGAAAAATTGATTACATATTCGCATTTGGCACCGCCCATAACATATCAATAGATATATCACACCACTAGTTTTGTTCTTAAAATTTCAACATCGATGAGGAGTAGGCGCAGGGGAGTGCCAGGGGATGGTAACTGTAAAGGTGGTTTTTGAAACCGTCAAGTTCGATAAATATCACTATATTTGATTTCGCCCCCCCCCCACCCAAAATGTATCAACCAACTTATCACAATTTCCTTCAGCTCGGATTTCAACCGTTAAAATGGAAATAGAGGGGAGGGGAGGGGAAGTATACGGAAGACCTCAAGGTTACGCTGAACGGGCAGTGGAGGAGTAAAATCAAAAAACCAGCTTCATATTTGCATTTGTCCCACCAATAATAAGTCAATCAATATATCACCCCACTACTTTTTTTCTTCAAATTTCAACGTCCAGGTGGAGTAGAGGGGAGAGGGGGTTACGATAAGTCATTCCAACCAATAAAAACGAAATTAAATCATAATATCAAATCTCAACACATCAACTAAAACGCATCAATTCATGAATTACACGACTATATTAATTCGGATTTGAGATTCGAAATGGGGGGGAGGGAAGGAGGGGGGGAGTAAGGAAAGGTGGTTTGTCTAACTTGACGGAAAATAATACCGAAAAATTGGTTTCACGTTCTAATTTGGCTCTTTTTATGATACATCAAACAAATTATCGCAGAATTTGCGCAGACAATTTATTATTGGCAACGTCGCATCGTCGAAATATCCCAAAAAATACCTTAATTTGAAATTCAAACAGGGCACTACAGAGACTTGACTAAATTTATGAAAATTTTACAAGCAAGCAGATTTGCCCATTTTCATTGATTGCATGTGTAATTTTAAAATGCGATTAAAATTTCTCCACCCCTTCCATCTCTAAAATATGCAAAATTACAGCGAAATTGGTCAAATAATTTGAATATATTAGCTGTAAAATGGAAATAAAGTCCAATATTGTTGATAAATCGTACAAGCAAACGAAATCATTTTGAAGCGTGTTTGCGTGCCCAGTAAAAAGTGATACAAAATGTAGTATTGGCAACGTCGCATTATACCGGAATTTTCAAAGGCAGCTGACGTCTTTTGTATCACAGATAGGTAAAAATGTCATATGACATTTTTTTTTGCTCATGAAAAGTTCTATAGGATACCACAGCAATTTGGCGCAATTTTTCAAAAAAATTGACGCAGTCGTGCTTTTTACGTCTGGAGGCAAATTTTTTTTCATTCATCAAATTGCCTGCTTACGAATAGAAAGTTCAACGACCTGGAAATCTACATAAAAAGTGGACTTTTAGCGCTTTTAGTCTTTTAGACGCCTCTGAAAACTCATAAAGACATTTGTTCGGCCTTTTATAGATTACATCGTCGTTCACACATCACCGTTTCGACACCCCCCCCCTCCCGTCACCGGACACCAACTAGCTAATGTTGAAAACTTCCAACGCCCGTAAGAAGAGAACCTCGATGGCGGAAAAATTTCACGATGAAATTTTCCGATTAATTCGACCGTGTTAAATTTCAAATTTCGGCTTCGTAATCGTCGAGAGTACATCTTCGGCGAAGGGGTTGCCAAAGATGGATCAAATTTCGCGGGAAAAAAGATCGGATAAATAACTAGAAAAATCGAAAGGTTCGCGCCTTAGTATGAAAAAAAATTACCGACTCGACGAGCGACTCTAATGCATAACTCCGCCATTATATTCAAATAAGAACTCTAACGTTACAGGGTTTTAAACGTAAGGGTAGCCTCCCTTAGTGTTAAGTTACAGGCTCGATGAAACTCATGCAAGCCGGTCGTGCCGGCTCAACCTTCAAAATGAAAGTTAAACCGTACCTGGATACTATTACATACCCCGCTCTGTATTCTGTAATACCGCATTTCTGACAAAATAACACGATACCATCGACGTTGGTCTGTCCGCGCGGATACTGTTGCCCATTTTCTAGCCCCTTCATTATGTACTTCGGTGCCCTTTTTTCGCGCTCTCGCTCTTTCGCACTCCTCTCGATACGTATTTTCTTCGTTTTCTTATGTGATCTCGTATTTACAAAGCTTTATACTCTTTTGTTACGTATAATGTTACCGCTCGATTTTTCCATCTCTTTCCATTCGACGTCTCATCCCTACCGCCTCTCGTAATATCTGATCTTTTAACACTTTTGTTAATATTATACATTTAGTTGTACTTATTTACACATTTAAAAGCGTCTCGCTTCGTCTACCAGCCGAACCTAGAGTCTTTTTACACAATCGCTACGAGTCGTTGATACTCTTTCGTATTCCTCAAGCTAAACGTTTAATTTGCCTGTAATCCAAACCGAGTTCAATTTCACAGTTTTCTAATATCTTCGAGAATTCGGCTCTTCAGCATCAAAAGTCCAACCTTCACAAAGGTGGCGTCGACGAAAAGGCTCGATATCGAATTAACACGTCGTTGCGAGAATTCGTCGTATCAATAAACACACACGAAGCCAAAAAGGAGAGAATTTTATAAAATTAAGTTTGCAAGGAGGGGAGAGGGGGATTTAAAATGAATTTAATTCCGATTTTTCAATAACGAAAATACACAATGGAAAATTCGACGTCAACAACAAAATACCAGAAAAGACAAAAAATGATGAAAATTTCAAATTTAAAAAATTGAGCGAAAAAAATTATAAAATTATAAGATTTGAATTATCAAAGTTTAAAAAATAATACAGCTGTCGATTTCAAAAAAAAATCGATTAATCGATAAAAGAAAATTCGATCAACTTGTGATCTCGATCATACCGATTAATCGATTCGATCTTTCATCGGATTGATGAATCGATTCGAGTCAATTCAAATAGATTTGAGATAATCAAATTAAATGATCGAGTCAATTAATTGATTTAAAGTCGATTTAAATCCACTCGATCGATAAATCGATTTGTCTAGTCAAATTGATTTTTCATAAAAATTAATCGATTAATTACTCGAATCAACAGCCCTAAAAAATACGTCAAATTTCAATTTAAAAAAGTAGAAAAATTATATAAACTGATGAACAAAAGAAAATCGCAAACTTCCGCAACATTCGCAAGAAAATTTATCTAATAAACTAATCGAATGAATGAGTTGTCAAGGGAATTGAAAAAAATCATGTCAAAAAAAATTAGAAATTTACAACAAAAAGCATAAAAAATATTGAAAAAAAATTAACCAGGCCAAAAAAACATAAATTTTTTACAACTGATTAAAAATTAGTAATTTTGATGCTAAAAACAAGTTAAAAAAAATCACCACATAAGTTGAAAGAAGAAAAAAATTGTAAAATCATAAAACACAATTTATTTAAGAAATTACCAACAAAAACAGCGAAACAAATTGTGGAAAATTTTTTTAAATTTCATTCAAGGAGCGAAAAGTTGCACACAAATTTACAAGGAAATAAGAAAATTAAATAAGTGTAAATTTTCAAAATTCTAAATTCATTACTCGTATTGAAAAATTCTGAAAAAAATACCAATCACAAAAATTAAAAAATTACTTCAAAACTAATAAAAAAGTTGAGAATTAAAACATGAAAAACAAAAAATTTAATAAAAGATTGAAAAAACTAAAAAAAAAATACTAATTAATTTACTATATCATAAAACAGTTGAAAAATAAACATTAAAACAGCGAAAATCTTTGAAAAATTTAATAAGTTTAAAAAAGTAAGAAAAATATTGATTAAAAAAGTTAAAAAATTGATTTAAATATTTTGAAAAACAACGAATACGAGAAAAAAGCACCTATAAAAATTTTAAAAATGTAGAAAAAAACAGGAAAACGGAAAGAATTTTTTTGTAAACGTAAAAAAAACGAATCACTTTTGAAAAAAACAAGTAACATGGAATTCAAACCGTCTAAAAGTTCAATTAATGATAAAAAATTTGAAAATTTTCAAGAAAAATAAATTGTAAAACATAAAAGGACTTCAAATGCATTTCTTAAAAAATCAGAAATTAATGAAAGTACATTTATTTATTTTTCTTTTTGTATTAACATTTTTTTTTTTTTAGTTTATTTAACATTTAATTAACAAATAAATTAAATAAAAATTAATTTGAAATATACAGATAAAATAATT
>QBDW01000343.1:0-41011 GCA_003261595.1 Maconellicoccus hirsutus
TGAAAACCGTTCCTACCTATAAATTTAAAATAATTACATGAGTGTAGTGTAGTGATTTAAATTTTTATTTAAATTTTTAAAATTAAATGCTAATCAAAAAGAAAAAAAAATACTAAAATTTAAAAATTATAAAACAAAATACAGTCTTCTTTTCTTCTGATTAACGAGTACATTAATCACCTCGTCCTCGATTATCTGGTCATTTTGTCAATCATTCTCGATTCTCCGTTCAGTCATAGTCAAATTTGTTCTATTTTTGTTATTTTGATATTTACATTTAAAAAAAAACACGGCCGCTGGGGGGGGCTTCAGCCCCCCTAGCCCTCCCCTTCGGTGCGCCTATGATTCGGAGTCTTTGGAATTGTGGAAAATTTTATATTATGTTCATCTGAATTTTTCTCTTTTGAATCGAATAATTCATTTATATTACAATTCGCAAAGATATTCCTCAATTATTCGAAGTATTTTGGAATTTCTCAAGTTTTTCGGTATTTTGTTTTTTAAAATACTAAATCATCAAAATGTTTAGAATTATTCCGCACGTAACAGAATTTGCAGAATTACTTTGCACTTGCTGAAATCGCAATATATTGAATTTTTAAAACGATTTTGCTCGTTTCAAAAATTTGAAGAATTATTCCGCGCATATTAAAATTTGCAGAAATGTTCTGTACGTCACGAAATCTGCAGAATTATTCCGCATACGGCGCAATTTTTAGAAATTGTTCCGTCCACAACAGAATTTTCAGAATAATTCCGCTTGTATTTAATTTTTTTAAAGCTATTCCGCAACTTTCAAAATTTGAAGAATTATTCCGCGCACATTAAAATTTGCAGAATTATTTCAAGTGTTTCAAAATTTTTATAATTATTTTGCACGTTTCAAAAGTTTTTCTCCTTGATTTGCACAATTATTCCGCACTTTTTGAAACATTCAAAATACTACAAATCATCTGTTAGTTTTTTTTTCCAAAATTGCAATGTTTCAAAATTTAAATTATGCTGGTTAATTATTGTTTTTTTTTTTTTAAATTTTCGCCATGCACAGCAACTGAGGCTTAAGGCGTTTTTTGAAGGTGTTGTTTAGAGGAGGTGTTTCAAGCCCGTTGCCGAAAGGAAAGACAGTAAGTTTTGAATTTTGACAGGGTCGTCGGAAAGAATTTCTTTTGGATCTTCAGAGGTGATTTTGAATCTGTAGTAAGAAAAAATTTGCAAAATTATGCCTATTTTGTTTTTTTTCTTTTTTTGTTTTTTTTTTCTTTTTTGGGTTTTTTAAATCAATCGAGTTATTTTGTAAAAAACTTGTAAATGAAATTATGAAAATCGCCTACGAAAATAATTTTTTGATTTTTAGTGAATTTTGTACTTTTGCGAATGTTTTTGACCGCGTATGATATAAAGTGCTTCATTTGATGGAAGGGGAAAGGGGAGGGTTGTCCTACGAGTTGAAAAATTCAGATAACAATTTCTTGCACAAGTGTAGAAAACCAACAGATTTTGAATTTCGGGTATCGTCAGAGTCGAGTTAAAATGGCCAAGCGAAGAGCCACTAAACGATTGAAATTTAAATTTAAATAACCGATTTTTCTGGCGTTAAATAGCGAGAGAAGCGTGAATTAAAAACAAAAACTACTATTTTTACCAATCGTTTATCCGGAATAGTGGGCGGAGCTTTGAATAAATCGTGTACAGTATATAATACGAGCCGCAAAAATAATGTTTAACCCCGAGGTGACTATGGACCGGTTTGCCATTCCGAAGTGTTTTTCCTATTTACCATATATCATGGAATAAAGCCTGGCCTTTCGCTGAATTCATACACAGATGTACGAGTATAAGTACTGCGTTGTGTACTCGTATAGCCGTAGAAGGTGAATTTTTTTTGTGCAGAGTGTTCTTCCGCGTCGTGCATTACAAAACGGCGTATGCATATGTGTATGTGCGCGGCGACCGACGCACACACGATTGATAATGTATACCTAATGGTGCTTACATTGTGAGTTATAAGAGGAGAGCCAATTGAATGAGGAGATGAAGCGAAGAGAGTGAAACTGTTATTTAATACGATTTGTATATTTTCGAGGCGCGGTGAAGTAGGGGATGAGGAGGGGGGGCGCAGGGAAGATGAAGACAGGCAATAAACATCGCTTTATGCGTATACGTTACGTATTTATCGAGCCTATTGTGACAAGAATGAAAAGGTCCCCAATTACGTATACAATGGTTACAAATTGCGCGATTGGTTACTTAATACATTTTCACGTGGAAATGGGCGTGAATGAACCTCTATAACCGCGATAATTGCGCTTCCAGGAGGTCACCGGGGTATGATATGGGGATGGCGGGTTTGTCTTTCTCCCTAGGTTTTTTTTTCTCTTTCGATTGTCGACGGTTTTTCGAGTGGCCCTTTTATATAGCGGATTACCCGGGTCGGTGATCGCGGCAGGGGTATGTAAAATGGGCGCCGTTTCGAGAGGGACGAGGAAGGCGCAGGATTGTTGGGGTTTTTTAAGGCCTCCGTGTCCGAGTGGGTAATTTATGCCCTAGGAAAGACGTACCTTTGTGTTGCCGCTTTTGTTACCGACTACTGGTCTTTTTGCATTTAATGCGTTGACGGGAGAGACGGGCCTTTTGGTGGTGATTTTTATCATTCGAGATGCCTGCTGGTTTTTTTGGAAGAATGGCTGCGACGGCAGCAGAATGTAGCGTGGGTTTTGTGATGCGCGAGTACAGAAGGTGACGGATCGAAGGAGAGGCGCGGACGTCGTTTATATACGGCGGAGATGCGTTTAATTACGACGATCGAGAGTGCCGCGCGGGCGCCATCGTTGGAAAGTTTGGTACCAGCCGAGTGTAACGAGCGCGCAAAAAAATCGGACCAGAACGGACTAACGAAGCGAGAATGTTTACGTTTTTTTTTCTACTTCTTCTTCTTCGTTGACGTACTCGTTTAATGGGCTCGCTTCGCGAAAATCCTCGTCGGAGCGCTGAAACGAGGGATGAGGTTTTGAGAATTTTCAGCGGACGCGCGAACGCGAAAGTGTACGGAGCGACGACCACGAAGGAGGCGGGAAAACGCGCAGAATACGATGAAGAGGCGAAAGATCATTATAATAGATAGGGCACGTAACAGTGCTACATTTTTCACCGACACGTACCCATTTGGAAAGTTTGTAAAAGTGAAAGGGACCGGGGGGGGGCGCACTGGTGAAGGGATACAATAAATGACTGAAAAACACGGAAAGAGTGAAGTTCTCGAGCGAGAAACGTTGCGCTAAGTTTTGACACGAGGGTGGTGATAATTTCAACAACGAAACCGCATTTTAATCGATTCGCAGCGTTGGCGCTGCCGACGACGTCGGGTTTCCTCTCTCGTATACAAATCGAAATTACACCTAATAAGAGAGAAAGCCGCGTAAAGCTGGCCGTTTGGAGGTGCGAAGCGGCCAGAGGCGGGGGACGACGTACAGCGTTGGACGTGTGCGTTATCGTCGCGTCCGGGATTCGCGTCGAATTTAAATTACCACCTTTTGGATTTCGTATTTATGGAAAAAGCTGCCAATCTAGGAAACGGGTGGTTTTTTCAAACAAGTGGTATCCGAATCGATTACATGGCCGGGGAGGTGTTGAGGGGGTTGCATGCAGATGGTTCGCGTAGTTTGACTGATCGATGTCTTGGGTGTGGAGGTTATGATGATTAGAATATTACGCGTGTTAAATTCTGTTTACAGTCTTGTATCAGACACTCTCCTGATTCAGAATATGTATTTACATCATTAGGCTAAGGTCACAACGTGTGACGCTAGGGCCTTCAAAGTGCGCTTTTTCCTCAAATTTGACCTTTTTTTTTGCGCTATAACGGCCCTATTCACGTTATATGGTCTGCGGGACAAAAAGAATTAAACCCAATGCATACGTGAATTCAATCCAAGTCCGATGAGCCGAAGTTTTTGAAAAACGATTGGCGCAACATCCTTCGGCCGAACTGTAAAGTTACGAGGTTCCCCTCTTTTCACCGAAAAACCAATTTGTCAACATTTTTCAAAAGTGACCTAGCAACCTATCAAAATGGGTTAAAATTTTACAAGGTATCCAAAAATTGTAATAATTATTTTTTTGAGTAATTTTTGAGTATCTTAAGCTCAAATTTGAGTCTGTTTATGTTTAAAATTGATCCAGAAAAAAAATCTTTCGAATTTTTGACTTCCTTATGGAGTTCTAACCTATTTTGATGTATCTTGAAATTACTTTTGAAGAAAAACTCTGTAATTCGTTCAAATTTGAGCTTGAAATTTTCAAAAGAAAAGGTGAAATTTGAGGGAAAAAAATTACTTTGGGGCATAGTGTCCCATTGTGACCTTAGCCTTTTGATGTAAACACATATTCTGAACCAGGAGAGTGTCGGCTACAAAACTGTAAAAAGAGTTTTTGTCGCCACGTAAACTTAAAAAATGGGAGTTTTAGGCAACCAGCCCCCTTCGTGCTTGTACAAAAATTGAAAATATGAACTAATTTTCAAGGTTGTCCTATTCCTATCTACAAAAACCCAACAGATTTTTTCGTCCCTTAAAAATGCAAGCTAAGGGTTTCTAGAGCACTTTTTGCCGTTTGGATTGTAGACTACGCAGAAGGGCGAATTTTTAAATTTTAATAATCGAAGTTTGCCTATCTTTTGCGTATAAGGCGTTACATGAGTGAATTTGCCTAATACGAATGTCACAGGAGTTACGAAGCCTCCGAGCGTGTTTTAAACGATTTAAATTACGTATCGCGTTCGTCGAACGAATATCGAATATTCCTCTTTCCACTTCATATGCGCGCGGAGTTTTTTAATCGGGAATTATTCAAATTAGCGACAAGGTGCGAAAGAGTCAAATCAATACGCGCGGCGATTAATGAAGGGGAGCTACGCGAAGCGGGGGAAATCAAGTTGTCGAGTTGATTTCGCGACGAAATACATAAAATTCGCACCTTTCGTATGGAAATGCTGGGTGCATAGTGTGTAACACGCCGTTAGTATCGGATATCGATTACGTAACGATTTGTTCGATAATTTGCATCGTTTTCGTTTTTTTTTTTTGGGTGAACGATTATGCGAATTATCGAGATGCAATTTTATGTAATTTTTTTGGCTTATGAAGATGTTCGTCGCCGTGTCTCTCTAATTAATGTCGGAAAAAAAAAATGGGGGAAAAATAAGCATTCGACGCGACGACGACTCGAACACGCATCGTAATTAAGCGATCGTAAAATGGAAAAAATCCGCTTGTTAAAACGTAATAACTTACTCGAAACGGCGAATTAAACGTTCGCCGAGATGAGATTTCACGTCGAGGATATACGCGTTTGACGCGTGCATATATAAAAAAAGAAATAGTTAATTGAATCGATAATTGCGCTGCGGTGGTGTTTATGGTTATAATAAATCAATCACTTTGTAGACGATGGCTGGGCGAAGAATTTCGGGATTCGCACCTGCCCGTGGCGTAGCTTTGTGCGCGTTCGAGAGGATCGAACGATGTCGCGAACTATAGGTGTTCTAGGTGTGCGGAAGCCGCGGCGGAGAGAAATGGAAATTTTCGACGAAGCTAGCGGACTAATTACTCGACGAGAAGGGATTTCGAGACGGTTTTATCATCGAGTTGGTGCATCCGCCGAAAGATCCGTTAGTATTTTAGGCCTGCCTGGTCGTGGAACGTTGGTAGTTTTTTTTTTTCACTACTTGTTAGATGCTGAATTTCGATTCAGCGTGTTCCCCAAAAGTCTGCTTTTTTAGAGAAAAAAACGTATGCTCTTGAATCCGCAGCGGATGCGACTCTTTCACGCGATCCCTCGACTATTCGGTGGCGCTACGCGCTCGCGGATCGATGTCGAATTCGAGCGTACGTTGAGCACGCATCGTCGCCACGAATTAGCGCGAACATCTGCTCGGATCGCGGACGTACTCGAGTTGCGTCGACGCTCAAACCAGTTAGCAGCGGGTTCGTCTCGAGCAACGCAACGAGCATTGGGAAACCGCTTACGCGCCGAAACAATCGAAAGTCCGAGTTCGCTAGTGGAAACAACGACGTGAAAATTAAAAATACCGTCGGCCTTCGTCGACGCATCAGGATGTAGCGACTAGTGGCGGTGGCGGCGGCGGAGGAGATTCGACCAAGAAGCGCGATCACGGCGGAGATGGTCGTTGTGCTGGAACCAGCGGCCGAATCGATCACTAGGTACCGTGGCGATTATGTAAATGAAGCATTGTACGTTTGTACGATCGAACTAGGTTGCGGATGGTTTTTTCACGCGGTTCGGGCGCGTATTCGCGTCGAGAATGATGGATTGGCGTGCGTAGCGTCGCCGGCCCAACGAGACGTTTGGGCTTTTTACGATGCAGCGTCGATAGACGAAGGGCAGGACGGGCGATGAGTAAGGTGTCAGGTAGGCGTTACTCGGTGTCAATCATCGAAACCGCAAATTATATCGGAGCGGTAGTTGGAACGCGATTGCGGGCGACGGGTCGCGGATTCGAGTAGCGGTGAAAGTCTTAATGGGCCGAGGAGTTTTCTGGTGCAACGGTAGCGCGGCTATCGCGTGGTTCGCGCCTTTTTTCGCAGCTCTTTTTCTAACCGACGCGAAACGAGAGAGATGGACGGCGGCTGTGACGATGTAACTTATAAATAATTCATATTGTACGAAGGCGCGAGTAAAGTAAAAGACAAATACATACACTTACCAGTCTTCTTTTTGGTTTGATTAAAGGCCTATTTTGCCCGTTCATCTTGTAATATAGGCCGCAAGCGTTACAAAGGTAATGACCGGTGCCGTCTCGCCTCCACAAAGGCGTCGATGTTGCGCCGCAATTCACGCATTCTCGTCCTTCTGCGGGTTATGCGCGTACCAAAAAAACAGAAACAAAAACAAAGACACGTGATACTTCGGACGCGTACCATGGTAATTAATTCACTACGCTAGGTGTTAGAATGCTATTACGAGCCACTTCGGCGTGTATAGCTAATTGTTTTCGTTATTGTTAATGAGGTGATCGATAGAGTGGAAGTGGAAAAGGAGAAAGATTGATAGTTGGTGTATGGTTCCATTAAGAGGGACCCTTTTTCGTGCGCGGAGAGAAGGATTATACTGTTGATAGCGTTGTTACGTACTTTACCTGTGCACGGTGCACTTGTCAAGGTGTAGTTTTATTTGAACGATATGTCGAGACGAAAGATATACGTACAAAACGACAGCGTCGAAGGATCTAATACACGAGGCGAAATTATAGTTTATTCGCGGCCCTTTTTCAGAGCAAGGGAGTAAAACAGCACTCGAGTAATAATCATTGTTTCGCGTACTTGGGATTTGCTCGCGATAAGTGTTTTTTTGTGATGCTTTCAAAAAAACTCGCCCGTGTTGAAATACATTTTATTGCATCGAGAGCATCGCAGCTTCCATGTAATCGCTGACACGGTGACATTAATCAGTTTTTATCGGCCGGCGTGCTTGTTACTGCGGAGTATGGACGCGCAGGCAAAGAAGCTGGACGGGAACTGGTTTTTATCGATTTGACGAGCCGTTGCGTGATGTAATTTTTTCCTACTTCCTATGAATTTGGTCGCGATAAAGTTGAATCTGGTTTGATAGGAGTTTATGGTCGACGGTGACGCAGCGAAACGTGATAAGACGTGATGGATGACGAGGGGCTCAGGGACGCGGAAAAGTCTTCCGAAATGGATGAAATTTTGTGTATTTTTATTTTGTAATTTTTTTCGTGTTTTATCTCGCGATGGTGATATATTCGACGAGAGAATGGCTCATTTTGCAAATGTAATTTTTTTATTATTCATTGTCGAAGATGAAGTTTTTCTTAAATTTTATTCATTTACAAAAATCAATTCTTCTTAAAAATACGAAAGTGACAAGTTTTTGAAATATTTTGGGCATTTTTTTCAACTTTTTATGACACTTTTTGTAACATTTTTTTGACGTTTATTTTTTCATTATTTATTTATTATTTCTATTTATTCGTAGGTGACAATGAAGAGGGCTGGCGATTCAGTCTTTTGGAAAGCTTTGAAAAAACGTCACTATAAATTCTCATTTCAATTTTTTGGTTTTTTGGAGGTGTAATCTGGGGTGAAAAAAATTGTTGAAAAAAATATTCATCTCTGAGGTTTGAAAATTTATCGGAAACTCGATTTTGAAATTTCATCGAGCGAGATACAGTCGAGCGAAAATACCTTTGAATGATGCAAATGGAAGGGAACAGGAAGGAGAGGGGGGCCTCTCCTTCGTAACTTGTTGCGTCACGGAGGGCGACACGCTTATCAGTCAACGATATTTATTCGTTTTCTTTTTAATTTTTAATGAAATACGGAGGTTTCTGCTTTTTTTTTCTTCGATAACGTATATAAATAGTTTGAAATATTTCCTCGATTTATAGGTATTTTCCATGCCTATTTGAATGGGGAATAATTATTTATTTTGGGTTTACTTTTCAAGTATTTGTTTATTAACACGATGTGATTTCTTTCATTAGACGTTTTAAAATAATATCAATATTTTATTGTCAGATTTTTATGCCTTTTTCAATGACAATTCGATTTAATATTTTGTAAAAAAGTTGCCGCGTGTTTTAAATTTAAAGCGAAGTTTACGCCGAGCTATAAATTTCGCGAGATTTACGATGTTTGATTTAAAATTTTAATTACAATTTCAACTCGTTTAACATCTTTGTTTAAATTAAGAAAAATCATCGCCTGATTTTTATGGGATTTTTCTCATTTTACGATATTTTTTTTACGCACCTTACACATCAACGTTAACGTTTACGATGACAAGTACTATGTAAAAATTGCTAACGCGAAAGGAAATCGAAGCAGACGTTTTGGCGAAAGTGGGAAAAACTCGCGAACGCGAAAAAAAAAACTACCGAAATAACGAAGATTTAGAATTTCCTGCCGGTTTTATACGTGTAGATGGCGTATGCACGCATACGCGTATCTACGGGTATCTCGCAACGACATCCTTTATTAATTATTGGTCGTGCGAATTTCGCGTTTACGATGAAAAAAAAAAAAATTAAAAAAAAAAGACAAGACGACGAAGGGCCGGGAAGAGAAAAAGCGACGAGTAAATATGACTAAATCGAGCGCTCTTGGAATTGATCAAAAGATACCGCGCGCGCGAGAAAGGTTTTCGGTGTTGTTGAAATTTGTCATATCGTTAAAACCAGATAATTAACGATACTCGTAAGCGCGTAATTTCGCCCGTCTTTCGTTGTGGTTTTGTAATATGTAAAATGATGGTTTTGAATGCTGCATACAAAGGTGAAAATTTAACTCTACTTGTTACTTGTGTAAACATGTAAACGCGGCGGTCACCGGTGGTCGCCGGCGGCATCACGAAAATTGTACCCGAAGGCTTAGTCGAGATTTTTTGTCGTAATTTTATAATTGAGCGAGTTATTTATTCGCATTCTGCGTAGCTCCAAGGTTGGACGAAGGGGAAGGGGCGGTGTAACACCTGAAGCGTGTTTGTTTATGTGTCAGAGCGCGCAGCGGCGAGATATGGTAAAATTTTGTGTAAATCTGGTCGCCGGCTTGTATGTTTTGGAATTTACGACTGAGATGGCTTTTTTGGCGTGTACTCGTTTCGGCGTAATTAATTCATTGGCGAAGGTGTCGCTGTGGGATACGGGCGCCAAGGAGACAAAGTATGAGGTTTTTCTTTGTACGCGGCAACCGATGGTGCGTGAAGGATATCGGCCTCTCTTGTACAGGTGCGATTGGTGAGATGTATTTCCGGTGTGGGTGTGGAATTGTAGATCGTTTCGATCGATCCGGTGATCCGATGCGAAGGATCTTGAAGTTTGGTCGTGGTGGAGCGGGATTGGCGCGGGTGTTTGGCGCAGATCCTCCGGGCTGCGTGAAATTCGCTGAGGTCATGTGGTGCTTTGGAGCTCGTACGGCTTGCATGCCGTTTGACTGCAAGCTCGAGCTTGCGAAAATACTGATGTCGATAATTGATCGAGAAGCGCGTTCGCAAAGTAGCGGAGCGATTTTTTGAAAAATTTATTACAATTTTTAATTACCGTGAATGAAATTTTCTGTATAGATCGTCGAATAGTTTTTTTGTTCCGTTGATGTTTTCAAATACTTTTTTCATTGTGGATTTTACTTCTTGTGTTACTGGATTCATTTTCTCCATTTTATTAAGTTTTCATGAAGGAGAAAACATTTCCTATATGAGTATTAATTTAGTAGTTTCAAGGCTCTTTCGTAGAAAAATAAGTAAAAAATACATTTTTTCACAAAGTTTACATTTTGCGACGTTTTTCCAAAAAATTGAATATACTAATTCGTTATTTTTCGGTTTCGCCTTGAAAATGACTTTTTCATAAATAGTTCGTAGGAGGTTTTGATTTGCACTCGGATTACAAAAATTCGAATTTTAGACTGAAAAACGTTTTAAAAAAGAAATTTTGAAGGAAGTCCAAAAGATAACGGCGGGAGGGGTGAACAAATAAATTTGAAAAAAATTATATATAGAAGTAATAAATCTTCATATCCTAGACACATTTTTTTTTTAATCGAGAGATACGGATTTTGAAGCGACGTAAGAGTGAGGAGGGGTGAATTAAAATGTACCAAGAAGCGAGGAAAAAATTTAAAAAAAAACAACCTTCACGTATGACCTACATTTTAAATCATTTGAAAATTCTACGGTCAAATTGGAGTGAAAATATGACGATTTTTTTTCAGGAGTTAAACTCTTTGTAAGAACGAAAAACGTATAGAATCATCGAGAAGGGGGGCGAACGGGGCACTTGTCCCTCGGCTCAGCTTTCCTAAAAGCGCCCGAAAGTTTTCAAGTTATTCGATGATTACAGGCAATTTTCCCTTATTTCGTTGAATTAATAAGTGTTATTTGATAAGTTGAGGAAGAGGCCCAAAACATTGCCTCGACGGAAATCCGGGCCTGCTCTGTTCTTTTATGTCAAGGTTACTTTTTTTTGCTATTAAGTTGATTTTTTTTGTCGCATTATTGCCCTGTTTTTCATTTTTTTTCACTTGGTGAATTTTTTCGGTCGTGAAAAGCGGTTTATCAAACAATTTATTAGAATGAAAATAGTTGAAAAGTAAGTTTTTCATCGATTATGTTCTAATAATTTTTTAATTAAATCGATATTTCGCGGTATTTTCTCAAAAAAAAATCCTCCTGTTTTTTTTGCTTTCTATGGTTTTTTTGTTTTTATTGGCGTTTTTTTGCGGGGAAAAAATTTATCGGGAAATTTTATAAGAATGAAAGTTGTAAAACGCGAAATTTGTCTTCGATTTTATCTCGATAATTGCTCGATTTGATCGATATTTCTTGATATTTTCCAAAAGAAGTTTTTTTTTTACGTTGTCGCGTCTTCTTTTATTTTTTATTTCTATTTTGTCGGCGTTTTTCGAAAAAAAGCGCGATTTATCAAAAACGAGTGAAATTTATAGAGCGTGAAGTTAGTTTCGATTACGAAAATATGAAATACTTTGTGGACGTCGACGCACGACTCGGTGATTTTCGGAGTAATTCCTCGAGTACGTTTCGATCTCGATGAGCCCCCTTCTATTGTTCGCGGAGACTTCTCGTCTCGAATTTGAGTAAATACGACAAGTGTCAAGTACCTCGCGACACACGTGTTTAATTAGGCGATAATTTGTTTACGATTACGCGAATAAAGAGCTTAATGTAGATGGAGAGCCGGTTAATTAGGAGGGCGTACGCGCGTGTTATGGGATTTTTTTCTTCGAAATTTTTTTCCATTTTACTTGAAAAATTTACGTATTTGAATGAAATAATTTTCCTCTTTATTTGACGTTTTGCCTTGCGAGGCGCGGTTTTTTTTTCATGATAATGTCCAGTACATATGCGAGACTCAAGCTGCAGAAAGAATAACTCCGCGCATATGCATGTATAATAAAATGGTAGAGAGAAAAAAAAATAGTGGAAAAATAACCGGACCAAAACCGAAGCTGTCGTTTTTCCAGTAATAAATTTTCGTATTTAGTAACATATGTAACTATAGTAAAAGTAATATCGTATGAGGGGCAGGGTATTCGGCGGAGTATATAGCGCGCGGGCTCACGAGTACAGTAACGCAACGGAAGGTCCTAATTAACTGCCGCTAACTTCATACATATTCATTACTGGTTATTTACAAACCGTACTGCGGAGCCTTATGTATTAAACTGAAACGTATTCGACGACGTGCACGCAATTTCGTAATATATTTACTCGCGGGCCCGAAGAGGTTTTTTTTATTAAAATTTTATTTTTACGGTATTTTTATTTTCTTAATAAAATGCCAACCTTTTCGAGTGGCCCTTTTATATTGGATTTTTTTTCTACGTTTCGTTACAAAGCGAACGTTAAACTTAACGAATTTGTAGGGGTCGTGTTTTTTTTTTTTTTTTTGATATATTACCTATCGCGTTTTTCGTTTCCCTGCGAGTTTTCGGACGATCGAGTTTGAGGGGGCGGGGGAGATGAAAAATCGTTTTTTTTTCTTGGGGCGGGCGTCGGGTGACGTGGTCGAGTAATGGAGGACGGAATCGTCGAAGTATGAGCTGGAGAACGAGTCGGACGAGGTGCGACGAGAGGTGACAATATGCGAACGAGAAACGGAGAATCGATTAATTTGACCCGAAAATAGAAAAAACCGTTTGTCTTGTTTTCGCGCGTAGGTGTAAAGGCTCGCAAATAGGTGTTTTGCATGCACGCAGGGTACGAAGTGCGGGATCGTACTCGTATGTAGAAATCTTCTCTCTCGTTCGCTCTCCGCGTCTCTGTGGAGCGTATGTATGTAGGTATTAATACCGAGTACGAGAGCGGGACGAAGGCGCAGAAGGCGAGTGTTGCTATTGGGAGCTGGTAATCGCGCTATGTCGTGACCATACATAGTTGCTTGGTCGTTGTACGAGCTCGTTAAGTTTCCAAAGTTTGCAAAGTTTATCTGCCTTGATTTAGGTACTGTTTTGGTGGCGTGAGTGATTTCGCCGTCGTCGTGAGTACGAGTAATAATCGCGAATTCGATGTTCTTGGAAGAGTTGGGGCGAACGGAAACGGCGACGGAGTTTGCAGATAAGATTGGGTTATTTGTGGACTGCAGTTTGCTGATGACAGATATGTTCGATTATCAGCGTAGATAAGGAGAATTGAAAGATCGACGGTGAGGTGAGGGGCGGTGAGAGGATGCGATATATTTGCTTTGGTTAGATAGCGAGTTGGATGAGAGGTGTTGAGATATCGAAATGTTCAAATCGCGTCTTTCTTTTTGTCGAGTCATGTCTCGGAAATCATGTCGTATTTGGAATGAATAATTTACCTATTGGTTGAATAACTGATTCATTGCAATTTTGCGAAAATATCTCGAAAAAATACTTTTTCAAGTTGTACATGTCTCGCGAACACGACGCGAGACTGTGTCGTTCGTGAGCTCGTTCTTTTGGCGAATTCGATGGGCTTTAATTTTGATCCGAGTTGTTTTTTCGATTAAATCGATTCTCGCGAAAATACGAACGAAAAGTGATTTTCGAATTTTTTGGGCCAAATGAAAGCATATTTTTTGTATTTTCGAAGAAAAAACTTCGTACGCGACGTACCAAAAAAATCGATATTTTTCGTGTAAAAAAATATCGAGAAATCGCGCGCATACGCCCGTCAAGTCGATACCGGCCGCCGCGTAGTAGCGGGAGATGTACGTTCTCGCGTCGCGACCGCGTATGCTCGAGAAAAAAAAAGAGCGTTTTTACTTCTTACTTACGAAAGCGAGAAGAAGGGGGCGTGAGGTTGAATATATTTTACCAGCGAATCGTTGAAAACGGTGTTTTAAAAAATGTCCCAAGGAAAGAAAGTGTTGAAAAATATCTCCTCTCCTCCCCTCCTTCCTCGACGCCATCACCTCGACGTCAGCGTTTTTCTCCGAAACAAAAAGGACATTACGTGGAAACCTTATCGTAGTATTTGCTCAATAAAATGAGGCGAAAAATTAGAAAAACAACCTATTCTGCTTATCATATCGTTATGAACTTTAAACAAGAGTGAGAGAGATTGTCGTTCGAAAAAGAAAAAAAAGTTGAAAAACGCGATAAAAATATAAGAAGAAGAAAAGAGCAAAACATAACTGAAAAAAAAAAAACGTTTAAAATGATTTATTAAGTTGACCTCGTAAAAGAGGAAAAATTTTATCAAAAAATTTTCGTGAAAAAGGAAAACAACATATTTGCCCTTATTAAGGTGGAAAATAGTATCGCGTGTTCATGGTATTTTTCGTTTCGGGTTTTTTTCCACGTGTAACTACATTGGAAAGCTATCTGTTTCGATAGGTCGAACATCGTTTAACAGTTTTTACTTTTTTTTCGCGCTTTCAACGAATATCCCAGTATCGGATCGTTTACGCTTTCTCGGTGTGAAAGAAAATTTCTGTCGAGGACACGTACCAGTTTTTGTTTTAACGGGTTGGATAATTTTGGGATAGGGACGTGGAAAATATCAAGCGTGTGGAAAAATAACTCGAGCGGTTGCCGTAATAAAGACGTACGTGGACGGTGTTGGAAGGGTGAAGAGGGAAAACAAACTTGGAGTTCGAACGAGCGGTAATTATTTTTCGGACAAATTTCTCTGGCTTCGAATAAACTTATACACGAGTAAATAACGTTGCACGCTATGTTTTTCTCGTTTTTCTCCGCGTACTCGTGAAATTAATTTACCTAGATTCGCGGGTGTCCTTAACCCTTTGGATGGGTTCGTGGCGTCGGTTTTGGAGTTACATATACGTTTCAAGCGAGGTGGCACATGATGGCTGGAGGGGGGAGGTGCGATCATGATGAGAAATTGGCGGCGAAACTTCGAAAGAATTTAGAAATCGATGCGTCGCGTTGCCGCAATGCGAAGGCGCGCGGAGGAGGAAGGAGGCACTTTCGTATGTACATATCTAAATTTCCGTCATCGCCCACTTGTCCGATGCTCGCGATTTTTTTGCCTTCTTCTGCGATAAATACGCGTCAACTAAGCGGTATGAAGAAAGAAGAAAAGAAAGGAGAGACTCGAGAATGGTATCGAGTGAAAAAAACACCGACGATATGGTCGAGTTTAATTAAAGGAAATTATTCAGTACGTAAACAAGTTGTATGGCCGGAGCGGTTTGTTGTTGTTACACCGATGTGTACTCGGTGTACTCGGTGTACACGGCGGTACGTCGGTACGTCGGTGTAACGCGGGCTATTTAAATCGTAAAAGTATCAATTATTCGAATTAGTAGTGCACAAATCGTTCTTCAAACAACATGGTAGAAATAAAACAAGATTCACGCGGACATGGCGAACGAAGACGTTATGAGAATCGGCGGCGACGACGGCAACGGCCGCGGAGGCCAGATCGCGGCGGATGCTATCGCTCGATTTAATTTCGCCGGCGTTTTCTTCTCTTCGGTGGTCGTTGTTTTGGTTAAGGCGGATGCCGCCGTCGCGCCGACGCTTGAGCAAAGATTTCGGTGAAGTAGTGCAGAAAAACGCACGAAGAAAGCGTCGCGTCTGAGGCCCGCGAACGAGAAATGAAATAATACGCAAATAATAACGCAACGCGGGAACGAGTCGGAAATGAATGCGCCGAGGGTTTGTAGTGCGTGAGTGAATATGGTGCGTGGAAAGTGAGATGGAAAATTTTTAAAGATACGGATGAGAGGTTCGCGATGGCGTGGAAGTAGATGGCGAGGCGGGGCCGGGAGATGGAAGATTTTCCAGCCCATATTGGAGTATCGATTTGGTGTGGTATGCAAGTCAAAAGTGTGTGTTTTGTCGAAAAGGTGTCGATTTAGGAGTAAAATCGGATGTTTTGAGAATTGCAGAAAAATCTCCAATTTTATGATCGACTGAAATTATAAATTTTCGGGCTCGCTGATTCTTGGTCAATTTTTTCTTTATTTTTGATGCGATTTTCGTCGTAATTTTAATTGGCCAATTTGCGTTTTTTTTTTTGCCAAGTTGAATTACTTTTTGAATTAATTTCTTATGGTTTTCGTGAAATTTATCATTTTTTTTTTAATTTATATTTTTTACGGAATTTTTCGTTGATTTACGAAGAATTTTTGAATAATTTGGTTTCGGGTTTCATTGACGTTTTTTTAAATTTTGGGCTCATAAATCATCTTTTTTGTGTTTTGATAATTTTTGTTACTTTAAAAAAAATAATTTAACATTTACGAAATATACTCATTCAAATGACCCCAATACACATAACAACTTATCAAAACCATCTCCCCCTGTCTTCTCCTAAAGCTACGAAAAAACATGAACACCGTTGAAAAAAGCCGTGTCATTGATAAAGAGGAAAGAAAAGGTATTTGTGAAGCGAACTTTTCGATAAATTTTTTTCGAAATCGACACTTGGAATTTGGTGAAATTTTCACGGTGAGGAGAGGATGCTGTGAATTGCTAACCTACTAATGTAAATGAGTGATTGGTATGCGTGGCTGATTTTTGTTTAATGCTTCATCGAGAGACAGATAAAGCAGGGCATTTGTTTTTCATTGTATCAATGGCGAAAGTGATAAGTAGTCGGGAATTGGTATTGTTATGGAAATACCAGCGTCATCGAACCGTTTAATATTCGCCTACTTTCTTCTGTAATTGTTTTCAATTAGATTTTTTGGTGGTTGCACTTTGGAAGACCCTCGGACTTTATTCATTTCCTTTTTGAGCTTTTGTGGAAAAAGAAAGTAGTAGGATAGATGAAGAGAAATAATAACAAAAAACATAACGAAGCAAAAATTATAAAATAATAAGCAAAAATGACGAAAAAAAAAACGTAAATAAAACAAAATTGAAAATAAAATTAACGAAGAAGAAGGATACGTATAAATGTAAAAAGAAGTGAGTAGAGAGAAAGAGAGATGAAAAGAAGAAGAAGAAAAAGAAGAAGAAAAAAGCGAAACGAAAAAACAACAAAAATCTTACCGGCGCTAGTTCTTGATTTATTTCTAGAACTGGCTGAAGACGATTTGCCTAAAGCGTTTAACGAATTTGGCGACGAAGCGGAATTCGTATGCTTGGAGGTTGGTGAAAACATCGACGAAGAGGACGAATGATGGGAATGATGGTGAAAGGAGGAATACGGAGGATAGGAATCTTGATAAGGCTGATAGGCAGGAACCATATGGGAAGAGGAACTATTTGGCGAGGCGCTACCAGAAGATGAATTTGTACCTTCTCTTTGTTTGGACGAGGCGGAATTCAGCATCGGTTTTATGTCGCACGAGCCGCTCTGCTCCGGATGCAGGAAGACGCCCATGGAGGCGGCGTGCGCGATGGCGTTCGTATACTCGTTGGATGAGGTCGAGGTGGACGTCTGTATGGTAGAGGTGGCGGTCACCGAGTCGGGCGTCGCGTCTTTGGGCGGCGTCGGCGGAAAGCTGAACATAGGATGCGATGAGCCAGAATGCTGGTGTTCGGATTTGGTGAGCGGCTCGTCGGCGGCGCTGGAGCCGCTGGTGCCGCTGCCGGAGCCGCCGTTGAACGCCGAGCACCAACTGCTACTGAAGCTGTTACCGTGCGGCGATTGCTTGGTGTCCGATGAGACGGAGCTTTGACTGAGCCAAGGGTGCAGCGAGCCGTAGTGGTGCGGCCTGCAGACGCCTCTGGATGCGGCGGCCGCTGCTGTAACAGAAATAATATCGGTTAGGAGTCGCGAATACCAAGATGGAGGTCAGTGCTGGACTCAGCTGGCGCGTACAAGCACCTGCCGGCCCACTCGCTTTCGTTAACGTTGCAATCTCGTGCGCGCCGCGTCCACGTACCGGAAGTTACGTGTATGATGGTCCTTAAAACAATGCACCTGTACGAGCATCACACCTGAAATTAGCCATTAGACGGCGTCTCGAATCGCCCGAGGTGACCGTCGTCGTTCGAGGTGGATGTTCGATAGTGAAGCGAGTGCGGAGAATGTGCAATCTCGAGGACGCGAATTTTACGCTAATCGTAGCGGGGCTTTTTAGCCTATATACGCGCTGAAATCGGTTAAGCAGGGTTGGGAATTGATTTTTGAGGGTTTTTAGAGGATTTCTATTCAGAAATTGAGAAATATTAGCTTTAAAAATCATAATTTGAAGAATTTCGAAATTCTAGCACCGCCAACGAAATAACTTGGTTGGGGCGTTTTTGCGACAGGGGAGGTGTACTTGGGAAGGAAATTCTTGAAACGAAAGTTGTTGCTAATTGAATTAGGAACATTTTTTGCACCGAATTCGGACGAAGGCTTTAACAGAACTTGAGCTTATTTCTTTGCTGCGCTGTAATCGAACCGATACACATGTGATACTAAGTATGCGATAGTCGAGAGAACGTTATTCAAAAATAGATAAACGAGTCCGCACGTCACGATGGAGTTATCATAGCATGGCACCAGCGGCCGGATTAATAATTAACTCGGGTCGATTTTGTGGTTGTACGATGCGGACGCGGCGGCCTCCGCTGCGGAGTAACTAACGAGACGACATATCACGCCGGTATCTCGGTGGCGGTTAAAATGTAATAAACCAGTTCCCGGGTACGAAAATTTCGCCGATTATTTTAATCGCAACGTGTCAGCTGCGGATGGTGACGCGAAACCAATCGATCAAGGAGGACGCTGGAAGGCACTTGGACTCGGAAGCTCGCCCAAACTCTAGGGCAAACGAGCATTTGGACGTCGTCCCACGCCGAGGCGACCATCGCAGAAGGACGCAAAGCTCCCACGTGATGCGCGGCCATCGTTATTTTTCTGCTCTCCTTCGGATATGGGAAAAAAAAAAGAAACGAACGTGTTTTCGGTTCGGAGCCGCGACGTTGTCGTCGTGTAATGACCGTACGAAAAATTTGTTCTTTCGATGAGATATAAACGCCCCTCTGGTTTTTAATCGTTTATAAACCATTTCGACGGTGTACAGGAAGAAGTTAATTTTTTTGTTGGGTAAAAAAAAAAAAAGTCAAGGTGTACGAAGCGACGTCAGCGACGACGACGTTGTGTTCGATATAAACAACTACGTCATTATAATGCCTAAATCACGAGAAAATTTCTACCTCGGGTGACCTTGATAAACGCGATCGTTTCGGATGTTCGCGCTAATTATTGTTTTATACGGCGAGTTGACACGATAAAAGTGTACGCGGATTTGGGGGCGAGAACGATGCCGAAGACGCGTCCGATCATCCCCGACGAGGCGAGACGCGCGTTCGGAGACGTTGACCTAATTAGAGAGTCGGCGATGCGGCGAGGGTGTCGAACGTGTACGATAACAATGGATCCTCGACGTGATTGGTAATACGATCATCGCGAGATAATTAAAAATCGGATGGAAAATTAGTCATCTACGGTGCGCGTTATTGTCGACGATGAAGGAGCGAGTGTGAAACTATGGTGAAGAAAAAAAAAATGAAAAAGGTCATGTGTCAATAGCGAGTAGAGCGCGGGAACGACGCGATAGCTCGTCGTCGAATACCTTCTATTGTTTTGTTTTTCTACCCCCTGTAGTACGTACTAATTGAGCGAAGATGGTGTATCGTGTGAGAAAAGCATCGAAGGTATTCGGCGAGGTCGCGGATCGAGGGTGTCGACGGAGGAGTTGGATGCGTCGTGTACGAGCGCGAAGCCCGACATGATGGTAGCGCCGCGCCGCCGCGACGCAGCGTAACATGCGGATTAAAGCGGCGAGAAATTCGGCGTATAATTAGATTAATCCGTTTATAACGATGCGCCTCGAATCAATTATACGTGGTTTTTTCCCTTCGTAGAAGCGCCGACATGCCGCCACGTTCTTGCCGAGCGCGTTTCAACGTTTCCAGTTTTTTTGTCGCGGTGCACTTCCACCGGTGTTTGGATTGTATAAATCATCGCGCCGCGAATAAATCATCTAATATGATGGCGGGTCGTGTATATGTTGTATATTTAGGTAAATACGTGTGTAGTGTGTACGTTTATAAGTTAGAAGTAGAACTTCGGAGACAAATACAAGGTACGAAATACGCGCATGAAAAATTCGTGATCATAATTTACTCGCGACGCGAGACGAAGTCCTCGGGTATATTTTTCGGCGGTTTGTTTGTTAGACACGAAAATTATTAAAGTACCGGTTTCGTGTCTCGCAGGGTTCGAAAGGAGAAAATGAAAATGTCCTTGTTTTGTGTACACTACACATATATAACTACACATGTGCGTACTGCGTACCGCGTACATATGCGCAGGTTGAGAGAGTCGAGAATGCCGAGTATATCATACAGATAAAGATCGCGTATTTTTCTTCCTATCAGGGGTCATTGGAAGTTCCTACGCGAATGTATTTATCATTTGGAGTTCGCGTATCGCGATGTCGTCTTTTTTTTTGTGATCGTTGATTTTTCTATTGCAGAAGGCAAGTTGCGTGGATGCGCAGATGGAGTATGGTGGATGTCGAAGTGCCCCACATACGTGATGGAGTCAAGTCCGTGGTGAGTGTTTTGATATCGATTTCTAGTCTTAAGTTCCTTGAGGGGGTCTTGGGCGAGCGTACATTTGTCGAAAGAGAGTTTTCAGTCTGAGGAAAGGTCGTGTACCTGATTTTTACCATATCTTATGAAGAAAGTTGGAAGAAATTGTCGATGAACCGAAAAATAAACGTGAAATTTTGAATTACCCGATTACCCCTGAAATACTCATTTTGGTTGATACATGCGTACGAACTTTTTAATCGAGCTTGATTAGAGCTATCGAAAAGATTATACCTAAATTTTGCCTATTTGCCATATTCAAGGCGTTAGAAGACTTTCAAGTCGAATACGTCTATTGATAATGAAAATTTACAAATTTGATGATAACTCGTGCGTAATTTAGCACATTCGATGTTGAAGTTGGGCATAATTTACATACGACCTTTTTTATTGCTGGCGATGAATCTTTTCGAAAAGGTTATGCGCAAATTTTGCCTACACTCGATATTTAAGGAGTTGAATCTCTTGCAAGCAAGACTCGCAGCATTGATATGGATATTTCTGCATCTTGTAACTTTCATGTAACATAGCTTCTTACGATAATTGCTTGTTTTTTCAAGTAACCGTTCGATGTCCTTGACCTTGCCTATCAAAAAGGTCATGTGCAAATTTTATCTATCTTCATTACTCGAGGAGATGCGTATATAGTTTGTAAACGTGGCATTTCTATTGATATTTTGGATAGGTGACTTGAAAATCACCGAGCTTTGTTAATATCGAGTCAAGGCAAAACGTCCATATGACCTATGTCGTTGTAGGTGACCTTGCCTATCTAAAAGGTCATGTGTGAATTTTGCCTATTTTCATCGTTTAAGGCAATGCAGCGTTTGTAAGGGGAACAATAACTACAGGCAAGTCATTTAGTTAGTTTTATTGATTTTGAGTACAAATTAAATTGGCACATGATCCGTTTTATTACTCGTGACCTTGCCTACCAAAAAGGTCATGTGTCAATTTGACCTTTTTCAATATTTAAGTAAATCGAGCTCTTTAAAGTTCACGATGCCGTATTTTTTCAATTTGATTAACTTTGAAGTAATTTTTCATCTTCAATGTTGAGTCTAGGCAAAATTATTTAATGACCTTTATTATTTTCAGTGACCTTACCTGTTGAAAGGTCATTTGCCAATTTGACTTTTTTTCAATTTTCAAATAAAAGGAGCATTTTAAAGTTGCTAATGTCATATTTTTTCTATTCGATCGACTTGCAAGTCATTTTTTATCGTTGATATTGAGTTTGGGCAAAATTATTGTATAACCTTTCTTACAGTCGATGACCTTGACAATGGAAAAGGTCGTGTGCATATGCTGCGTATCTGCATAGTTTAAGCAGCTACATAACTTTCAAGTCATGGTACGCCTTGAATATCGAGGCTAGGCAATTTTTACACATCATCTTTTTTATTACGTACTTGCGACATTGGCTATCGAAAAGGTTGCGCGTGTTTTTGCATGTCTACGACGTCGAAGGGGCTACGTCACTTTTTACGTTGTAAACGGCATTTATGTACGGTTACCGTTGAAATATGCTATTAAATAACGTTCAGGTTCGTCGTTGCGGTATGTTCGATTTGTAAAATACGATAATTAAAGCGATCGATGCGTGATTGACGATCGAAGGCGATAATCGCGAACGGCTTCGGCGTGGTTTTGGCGCGGCTGACGCGTTATGTAACGCGTATCGTAAGTGCCTATTATAAGAAGGTGGCATTAACGCGTATGATAGACGTACATCGAACGTATATTATGCACGCTCGTATACGTACAACTATTGACCTACAAAATTACCCCTTATTTTTTCGTTTCGCTAATGCATCGACGCGAATACGATATTTCGAAAATTATACAAGGCGAATATTTAATTTATTTTTCATTCGGCATTTCGAACGGTATACACGACGATCACGCGGATACAATAATACGTTCGATATGCTACTAGGACGCTCGGACGTATGATTTAATCGAGGGGGTTACTGGGGAGGGGGGCGCTGGCGCGGTAGTAATTGACACGCCTTAATTGCGGCGTTTAGAAAAATGGAAATTATATACGCCGTCGAGCGGTGTTTTTTGTCGATACTGGAAGATTATGGGCGCGAGATCGATGCGAAATGCTGAAATTATAGCTCGTCTTTTGGCCGGAGGTGGATTTTGCGCGGGGCTGAGGGTGCAAAGATCGCGGTACGCGGAATTGCGGCGCGAATTAGCGGAATGTTGGGTTGAATACGTTGGCTTTTGTTTTCCGATAATGTAATAAAGCTTAATTAGCATTTTGGCGGCGACCGCGGTCAAGGGGGATGGAGGAGGGGGCGTTTAATCGCGGTACATAACGTAAACGCGACGCGTATAGCCGAAGAATACCGAATGGTCGACGGTGGTTGCACGGTTGAAAAATTTTTTCCTGTAGGTGATTGTCACGGCTGGTAAGCAGGGGAAACGCTAGGTCTACTTTCCCGCAGGCTAATAACCCCTTCGGTGGCCGCCGTCCTATACGCGGACGTTAGCAGCGATGCGTGTATAACCACGAAAAAAAAATATACGAGTACCGAAGCCTCCTGCACAACGACGCGAGAAGCGATACGGAGGCGGTGGCGATGCCGAAAACACGTCCTAATGTTGTACTCGCAGAAGACGATTTACCATCGAAAAGGTAAAAAAGCCCCACTAGCGACGGACTACGTGTACGCAATGGCGACAAACGCATCTACGAGCTGCGGACTAGCGATGAAAATTCTCTTGACAGATCGCTGACTCAGATTACGCCATTGTAATGTGCGCTTCGTTAGAAGCGCGGTTCCCTTGGACGGTTTTTTCTTTTACCTTATCTACTAACTCGGATGATGATTATCTAAGGTAATCTGTATTCTTTTGTTTCGCGCAACTTCGGAAACGGTAATTAATTTTTTAACTGTAAATTGAATGTAGACAAATGAACGAGGTTGCACCAAGTACGACGTATATTTGACAATTTTTCATCTTTTGCGTTTCGGCGTACTTCGTGGTTCTAGTTTGATACGCGTCGGCGCGACGATGTCGACGTCCCGCTGCGTCGTATTGGCAATTAGCGGCCGCATAGAGGTGTTGGGTTTCTGGGTTAAAACATGGGCGCGAGGTTGGAAAACGTAACGCCGACGAAAAGCCATGCTGGTATGGGTTAATTATCGAATGGAGATGTCGAAAAAACGCCGAAATCTCGCCGGAAGAACCCGCTGCGGTTTCGAATTGCGGATTCTGCAGCGTCGGGTGGTTCTTTGTCGAAGCACGAAATTCATGCGTCGAATGCGGTCGCAAGGTAAGAACAGCAGAAGGTTAGATTACGAGGCAGAGATGATTCGTTAGGCGATGAGATGTCTGATGTCTTTAATTTATTCGATTTTATCGTTTTTAATGATATTTTGATAATTAATATTCTCGGGCGTTTATTTGCATATTTATGTCGCGCAGAGTGAATTTATTTCGTTGATTATTTTTTTTAACAACGAATTCACACGTTTAAAGCGACACGAAATTAATTGTGAAATTAATCATTCTCGTTGCGGGAATGATTTAGATCTTTCGGTGAATCCCTCCCCCCCCTCCTTTTTTTATCACGAACTTTGAATGTATTTCAAATCCTAGAATCGTTGTAGTTATTTTTAAAAATTTAGCCACTAATTACGTAGGGCAGGTGCATGAAATTGCAGGAAATATTGATCAGAAAATTTCGAATATTAAATCGGTTACTTTTGGAAAAAAAAATTGGCAGAAAAATATGAACGGAAACGGTTGCTAGAAAATGATGATAATTTATAACTTACGAGATTAACGACAAAATAATCAGCTAAATGCGTAAAGAGGTGGAAGAGTAGAGCGGGGGATGTTGAATGCGAAATAATTATTTATTGTAGGGAGGGGGAGGAGGAGTGAGCGAAACTGAAAACTTTCGAGCTGTAAGTTATTTTGGAAAAATTTATTCAATCGATTGCAAACAATTTTATGCGTTATATTTAGAATAAAAAAAGCGAAATCATTGAAAATTGATGAAATGAAAAATTTGAATGAAGAAAATTCAAAAATATACGTTTTAAGAAAAATGTGCAAAGTATGTCTACCTATAATGGGCTTATTTTCCCCAAATTTTCATGAATTATGAACATCTTGAAGTGTTACAAAAAGAAATCAACACGAAAAAATATGCATAAAAATTGGGGCTTTATACGTTAATCATTGATAATTATGTAGTTATAAAAAAATAAATTGCAGAAACAACGTTTTAAATTTTTGACAAATTGATCGATAAAAATCTTTCTCAATTCAAGTGAAGACAATGAAATTATAATTTCATCGGATTCCTTTCTCGTTTGAAAATAAATAAACGAAAATATCGGTTACCTAAATATGGCGGAAAAATTTATTAAAAAAAAAAATCATAGAAATGGAAGTACTTTCAATTCGTAGGAAATTGGCAAGAAAAATGAATCGTGAAAAAATTCGAATAAATTAGAATTTAAACCTAAAATAATGGGTGGAATTTATGCATTTTCTAGTTCAATATTCAAATTCATCGCTCTAAAAACGAAATCGGTAATAAATGCGCGTTAAATTTGCAACGACGAAGAGTACCATGCATTTGGGAAAAATATTTCAAAGATACAATTTCGACGTTACCTAATCGATCGGAATTTTTATCACGTGATGTCGTGTTGATAACGTCGATTTGGAAATAATTGCGAGGGGGAGGGAGGTAGGCGAAACGAAAAAACGCTCGGTGGCGCAAAGTTGAATTTAGGTTTTATTTGGCGGCCATTACGAGGTGAAATCGTTTGTGTATTGAAATTGATGGCGTCCCGAGTTCACGTTATTCGTTCGTACCATATAAAAGCGTCAAAAAAGAAAATAAAAAAGAAAGAAAAAACCGAAAAAAAAGAGGCAATTCAAAGTTTTAACCATCGTACATGGACGTGTAGACCATTTGGAAAAAGAAAATAGTCGAGCGGATACGCGAAGAGAAAAATGAAAGAAAAAGAAAAGGGGTAAAGAAGGAAGGTAAATATCGTCGCTAGGAAGTAGGAAGCCCTTATTTTTGGGCGAGCAAGGGCGCGAAAAGCTTCCAATTAATTTATCGAAATTGCATATAAGCCGTACATTAAATTAACGAAGCGTCGCTTTTTCAGTTTTCTTCTTGTTTTTTTTTTCCATTTTGAACTTAGTATACACGTAATGATAACTCCCTCGTTTGGCGGGGTCGTCGTAACAATGGATAAAAGTGACAAGCGAAAAACCACTTGCTCGCGATTGGTAGAAACGCGTTGTTTTTTTCATCCCACCAAGCGCCGAATATTGATTGAAATCTAATTGTAGAAAAAATATCGGGTCAGCGTGGACGGGGGCAGCGGTGCCGAAAAAGCGGTAGCCGCAGTGGCCGCCGAACACGCGTCCATTATTCAAATTCGTGTTCGTCTAAAGAGAGAGAACTTTTGTGTGTTTTTTTTTTTCGTCGAACGCAGCGTGAAGCGCGAAAGGGGTGTAAATGGGTGGCGGAGTCGGGTCGCGTATCGGCTATCTTTATCGGACGATGTCATCTGGAAATTACGCGAACGTTCGTCCATTAATTTGTTTCGGGTGAATGCGAAGGCGCTGGATTTAACACTTTCCGTGATTAAAATACGCCGAAAAAAAAGCTCTTTTGTGCGCTTCGTAAGGCCGAATACCGCGAGTAATTTACTTAATGGAAGAGACGGATGGGTGCGAGTGTCGATGGTGTGATAGTCCATTGTGAAGGGTGACGCGCAAAAAGGATGGGCCATGAGTGGAAAGCTCAGGGTACCTGAGTGGTTTTCGAATTGCTGGGAAAATTCGCTCGGGTACGCGATGGCGAATGCCGAATGGCGTACTTACGATGAAATGCGGATTTAAGGTTTACGAGATCGTAATTTTTTCTCGATCTTCAAGGTAATCACGCTCCCAAGGTGGTCGATTTTGGAAATCACGTCGAGTGTATAGATATACTCGTACGATTTTACGCGATGAAGCCATAATATGTGTAAGATTAATTAAAAAGCTTCAAGCGAAATGGTTTTTTCCGTTGGATGTTTCGCGGGGGAAAAGAACGCGATATTTATGCTTTACAGACAAACGTCGTTTCGGCGATAAAGTAAGAAAATACTCGAGCCACAAGAAAGGAACGCTTATGTGGCGACGCGATAGCGGAGGGTACCTGGCGAAGGGGGCGGCGGCGGTGGTCATAAAAACCATGGGTGTCTTGCGCGTTATACGCCGTTCGACGAGGTTTTTATTTTTTTTCAAGTTTTTCTCACGATCGCGTTCGTTTTGCTGACGAGGACGACGAAGGTTCGCGTTTTTCGTTCTTTTGTTGCAGTCACGGACGTTTGGGTAGGCGATCGGCGCGCCAAATATTGCCGAATCGAGGGTTGTTGAACTTTCGAACCTCTCAGAAGCTCTGAAAAGCGAAGGTTGTAAGGCTGCGATGAGTAAGAGCTTCGAGACGTGTTTAGGTGGTTTGTTGCCATCGAGTATGTGACCTGGTTGGAGAGCTTTCGAAGTAGTCAAGTGAGCTGATGCGGTGTACGTTGAAGTGACGCGAGGATTTCGGACGGATTTTCTCATCGATGGGTTTAGCCGTTTGTGGTGTTTCGCGTGAGTAACCGATTCCCAAGCTGAGTGATATTTTCGGGTTGTTTTAAAGAAAAAGACAGATATTGTGTAGCGTGCGTCGACCGTGTACGAAGCGAGAAGGCGGAAGGGAGAAGAGCCGATGGATTTTCGACTATGGTTTTAACGAAAAATTCGAGGTTTACGCTCGGTAATTACTGTAATTAACGGTTGGGCGTTTTTCCGCGCCGCGACGACGCGAACGCGCTTGTTTTACTTCTTTGCGCCGAACTAACGCTACGTTTATGTAAACAAAACGTCTACGAGAAACGAGGCGGAGGAGCGGAGGCGTAGCGTTTCGAGGGAATCGCGCATTTTGGAAGCGGCGAAGGCGGAAAAGGTGCGTGATGTCGATGTACTTGAGGAAGATGGACTCCGCAGAGAGACGGAGTGAGCAGGATTCGATGGTATCGAAACGAAGCGTATTTTAAACAATTAGTACAATGAAAACGAAGAATTCCGTGTAATCCCTTATTTTCCCATCCTTCTTCTTTTGAAAACCCCGCTTTTTGTTGATTTTTGAAATTTCACGGCATGTGTCGAAAACGGCGAACTATGGTTTACGTGGAAAACTCGTGTTGGAGCGTTTTTGTGGAACTGGGGGTAACCTGAGAAAGAAATGTTTGAAGTAAAAGTTGTTGGAAATCGAACGAGGAAGATTTTTTGTAGTAAACATTTTTTCGTATGTTTTCAAATTTTGTCGTAATTTTACTATATTGCTACGAAAGCTATGAAATTCCGAGTCGCTGCTCAACGGACATTGGGAAATACGCGTTGAAATAGGCCTCGGATCAAAGTAGCGTAAATGAGTTCGAAGAAGTGGAGGTTTCCTGCTGCGAGACTTGGAAGCTACTCGTGAAACGGTCTGCGATGGAATTTGCCACGAGATGTCGAGGGAAGAGCTTTCGTGGCGAAGGAGCAAGGAGTTACACGTTGCTCCGGATGCGACCATCGGTTAATCAGTATCGTAACAAATTTAGATCGACCCCCGAAACATTCGTCTTTGGTTTATTTTGCTTTCAACGATTCTGGGCCCACAGCCGGATGAAGACGTCGTCGAAGCGTAGGACGCGCGACGACGACGTGAAATTAGCCTTACGTGATAGGCGCGTATTATGCAAACTTACGCGTGTATATCTATGTACAGAAAAAAACGAACGAACACCACCTTGCAACGCTTGTCCACCATCTTTTCTCTCCATTCGATTCACATCGAATAACGCGAACAATAAAAATTTCTACGTGGACGACGTACCGTATTATATACGTTTCGCGGTACGTAATTAAGCTAGCATTACCGAGCCATAGAAAATTATGACAATTTCGATGATTATCGACGGGCGCGATGGCGGTGTCAAAGTGCAGCGGCGACGAACGCAGCTTCAAGTATAAGCGCGAGCAACGACGCGGAGGAGGAATGTAACGACGACGATGCCGCAGGAGGCGGAAGACGTAGAGGATGGCGGCGGCGACGACGACGACGGTCGTCGAAATGGGAAAAAAATCGTGTATATAGGGGGATTCGAACGCACGCTAGGGTTTCCACGGAAGTCCATCCGCGGCCAGTTCGGACCTTCCACGGTATTGGCTTTTTTATAACGATTCCCCCGGCCGCCTCTGTGCCCGGCGTCCAATAGGTTACGATACCTGGTTCGGAGAAGTTCGGTAATTACGGAATAACAACGTATTGTATTTCTCGTACGTATATTTCGGTTGTCGTATAATCGAACGGGGTCGATAGGACATAACGAGATCGCGTGTGTAGATTCGGCGTCGGCGTTGCTTTTCTGTACAAGTCAAAGGGTGCGGCGGGGGAGTGGATTTTTTACAAAATGGCATTTGTGTTTACGTTGTTAACGCGAATGTACAGAGGGGTATTGGGATGACCGAGGTTTTCGCCTCACGTGACCGAATTTTCTTCGAGGGAGTTTTCGAAGTAGAGGAAGATTCGAGGTTTTTCTGGCGTCTTGATTAGAAGCAGGAAATGTGTAATGGTGTTTTGTATAGAGAAGCGGGGGAAGGGGAATGGGTAAAGTATGCTTTAAGTTGTGTTCAGGTTGCTACTTCGTGACGGTGAGGATGCTTTAATATTTTGAAAAGTGGAGCTCAGAAATCGGACGTTTGTACTTCGTAGTTCGTTTGGTTCGTACCAGGAGAAACGATTGTGACGCCTGAACGTGCATCTTCCGCTAGCACGCGGTGGCCGATATCAACTTGACGGGCGTATGCTCGAATTTTCCGAATTTTTTTACGCGATGAATGTCGATTTTTTTCGTACGTTGTGTACGAAGTTTTTTCTATTTATTTAACTTCTTAAACGCGTTAAAAAAATGTTTTTACTAGAAAAAATGGCGCCTAAAAGGAGTTTTTAGAGGATGTTAGTCCGTGCTGAAGCTGTAATTCTGATTTTCGTTTTGTAGACGCATATTACATCGATAAGTGACGTAATATTTTTTCGTAATGTAACCACTTTCTGAGGGGGGTGGGGCGTTTGTTGAAAATTTTAAACCCCGGTTTGAGGGGGTGAAAGTGATTGAAAAAATCTGTCGAAAAAGCAGCAAAAATATGATCTCGAATAATTCAAAGCTACCTGTAGTCCACCATGATACCCTCTTATAACCCGAAACGAACTTGAGGAATATTCAGGATAACGAACCCCTCGACTGCAAAAATCACGGTATGCAGCTTTGGGCGTCACGCTGGTTGACGGATGATGCACGTTAGAGAAAAGCGTAGAACCAGTTGAACCGGTGTGATAGAGATGCGACATCGAGACACCGACGTCGACGTCGCTGAAGAGAAAACCGTTCACGGAGGAAAAATCATATACGAGAACGAAAAATGAAGAATAAGCATAGGTGGATTTTTAGGAGAAAGATCGATATGGCGAAGTATGCAGGTAAACGTAGGAAACGCGGCTCGGTGGGGGTCGCGGGGAGCGTACCAATAAGTTGATTAATTAACGCTGCCGAATTGTCGGCCGTTGGCGGTATTTTATGTATAAACGCTTTGATGTAAATGCGGGCCTTGCTTAGTACGTGTACACGTACATACAATGATGCTATTAATGCTTCGCAATTAAGCGAGATTAAGCGCAAATTTATTACCGCTTGTATACATTGTCGAGGAAAATGGAGCGGTTGCGGGCGGGCGAAGGTGAGACGCGGAGGGCGAGTAGCTGACATCGTATGTACACAGGAAAAATTACAAGAATAAACTGGTTTAATTAGCGTGCGTGTATGTTGTTGACAATATGTGTAAAGGTAACGACGCGATGTGGAAGTGGTCGGCGAGCGTCGACGAAGGTTCGACGGAGCCTGGATCGGTGGAATTTACCAATTGCTAGGGTTGGCGGCTGAGTAAGGGAGCGTTGCGAGTACGCGAAATGTACTGTAGCTACTTACCATGCGATGCGACAGCGGCCGAAGCGTAAGGCGAGTGTTGATGGTAGTACCTCGACGACACCAGCATATCCCTGGAGTACGGGCCGGAGGATCTGTAGTCGCGCGGCGTCGCCGAATCCAAGGCGGCGGCGGCGGCCGAATTGTGATGCGCGGCGAAAAAGGAACTCATGTGTTCGACGACCGACGAGGTCATGCTGTCGGTGACGGAATCTTCGTTAACGCTTCTGGATCCAGGAACGCCGACGGGTTCGTACCAAGCTCGGTGGTGACTAGGTGCTGTCTCCACCGCGCTCGTCATCTCCATCGCCCTCCCACCGTGGTGTTGGTCGCGCCTGCAACAGAGAAAATATTGTGAGTGTCGTGGTACGTACGGTTGTCGCGGTAGCGCCGATCGCGACGTGCTTTCCCGCTGTTCGCGGATACCTAAGGAGGTAATCAGAATGTCCTGCGTGGTATTTAAACAAGGATATATCGACGGTGATCCTTCCTGCTGAGCGTATGCTCGCTTTTTACGACTTTACGTTGCGTAGTACGATTTGCTAATGTGTTTGCCCCCTTGGTCCGCTATCAACCCTTGTGCGTCGAGGTGGCGTCTACGGACCCCTGCTTCGGATAGGAATGTTCTTCTATTTTATTCGATATAACAATAGGTAGTACGTCTAGGATAAATATAGTCCAAGTCCCGCCGTGTTAAGGTTCATTTTATTGACCATAAATATGATGGCCAGAGATGGTTGACATTATGTAAAAGATGGGTTTACCTTGGTGGTTGTTTTTCGTCGTGTAGGTTTTTTTTTTTTTTTGTCTTTGGTAATTATCATACGTGGATACCTGTCGTAATCAGTGGCCGAATGTCTCGCATTCGGTTTCATAATTCTTCCGACGACCTTTACCCCTAGAGAGTAATTTATTACGTTAGAAAAGGCTCGCGAAGGGGAATTTTATTACGTGAGCGTTGACCGAAGACGAAATGGATGCGAATTTATTCGAAGCATGGGTCGCGAGACGGTCGTAAAATTTGGACGAAGAATGCGGAGATGCTAGCGCCAGGGATGCGGAATGAGTTTCGATGAGATTTGGGAAGTTGAGCGTTGTTGGTATTTGACTTAAATTAAAGATATACGGTGTGTCGCAGAAGTCCCGATACTCTTTATTTTTGATGCAGGGAGGGGTTGTGGTAGGGATCGGAAATTTTTCACCTACATACATGGTGTCCTATAATCCCTAAAATGTGTTATTTCTGGATAAATTCAAATGGAAAGGGTATGGAATCAAAACTTAAGCTCCGGTGTGGTGACTACTAAAAAAAAAATTTTGCAACCGGTTCAGCAGTTCTCAACCAGTTATTGATAACTCCCCGAAAGCAAGGAGATATTGAAAAAATTTTCAAACGAAAGTTGTAAAGCGTCAAAAATGGTTCACTTTTTGTAGAACTCATTTTTGCAACCGGTTCGTTATATCACGGCTAGCAGCCTATGTTCTTGTCGAAATGTTGATGAACGAACACAGCCATGGACAATAAGAGATAGAGAAAAATGTTTTGAACGAAAGTTGTGGTGTATCGAAAAATGTTCACTTTTTACAAAACCGGTGGATTTTTTTTATCAAAAACAAAAGGAACCGTGCGGGACTTTTGCGACACGCTGTGTATAAAGGAGACCGAGAGCTGCTGTGTTCGAGGAAGGAGTAGTTTGGGCAAGATGTGAGAAAAACGAGCTTCGGTAGCGAAAAACGAATGTCTCGAATGAGACAACTGATGATTTGGTTCGAAAGAGTTAGATTTGAAAAATGAGTAATTTTTTAATTTCGAATTTAAGCGAAATACGACTTTCAAAGGAAATTAAAAATGCAACCGAAAGTGTTACGTTGTATTTACGTATTTGGCCAAATATCAAAATTCAACGAGGTATGCGAATTTGAAATTTTCAAGTAATTGTAACTCCTTCAGTTGTGGACTGAGGCGAAATATGGTAATGACAAATTTTAAAGGAAATTAAAAATACAATTATAAACAAGATTTGCATATTTGATCTAATTTCAAAATTGAGCGAATTACGTGGATTTGAAAACTTCAAGCGATGGTAACTCGTTCGATTGTGGATTGAGGCGAAATACGGTAGTAAAAGATTTTACGATGAATTAAAAATGCCATCAAAAAGGTTATTTACATATTTGGAAAATCTTCAAAATTGAACGTGTTACGAAGCTGGTACATTTTCAAAGCGACGTAACCCGTTTAATTTTGCATTTACGATCGTAAGTTACTCGAGAGAGAGAGAGAGAACTTTTTATGCTGCGTGTAAAAAAGCTCTGAAACATGCTCCCGTTACCTTTGTTTACTCGTTTATTTGACGATATGTTCGTTCACGTGCGCCACTCTTCGCTGATCGAGCATCTGATCGTCGACGTACTCTCGCATGCGACCGAACAAAGATGACCGTGTTTCGTCACCTTGACGAATTTACATGTTAAAAAAATGCAAAAGGTGACATTTCCTGTCTACGTGTGCGCGTTTTCTTCGTCGTATCGTCTCGACCAAGATACTCGAAGCTTCTCGATCCATACAGTGCCTCCTCCCTGCTTCGACAAAAATCATCGGAGTAATTTTTTGTTCTCGCGGGCACGCGCAAATATTTAATAACAGCGGCGTCGACGTCGAAGCAGCGTTAATTCGCCTCCGCGTGCTTATTAAGTGATAATGTACGAAGGCGCAAATGAACGTTAACTTGTGTGTGAACCGATGCAAAAATTGTTGGAATTTTTCCAGGAAAAGCGCGACCTTTGAGTGCACGTTCGCGGACGCAGGACGCGTGAATACTTAATCTCGTTTTCTTTTTTTACTTTCAATGGTTTTTCAGTATTTGTTTGTGTGTGCATGTAAACAAATACAAATATTTCTTCTCGAAACTGAGCCTAGGGTTGGTTCGATTTATCGTTAATAAGGCCTTCGAATCCTGTGTGCAAAGTGTGCATATGGGTGGTAAAAGGCGAGTGAAACTAGGAAATCCCTCACACGAGCATGCTGCGAGTAGCACGAAGCGCCACCGAAGTGAAAAACTTGATTTTTCGGAAAATCGGATTAAACTACGCGAGCGATGGCGTTGCGGGGTGTCGAAAGGTGGCATGCAAGAGATTCCCAGAGCTCGATATTCATACCTCAACTTATTACCGTTTGAAATTCTCGCAATGGCTGACATTTTTTTGCCTTTTTTCAACAAATTAAATTTTCAAGTTTAAAGTTATTTTCGAAGTTGATGAGTGATTCCTATAGAAAATTTTTCATAAAATTCACCCCAAAAACTGACCGAGATGTATGATTTTATATTTTAGATTTACTATTTTCAAATGAAAAATTAAAGAAAATTCGAAGAACGAAGAACGTTGAGGTTCTTCAAAAAATCATTTTTGAAGTTCTCGTTCGTTCTTTTGCGTTTCAAGTTCTCGTTCTTGTTTGTTCCCGAGAATTTTCTTTTTAATGTTTTCGTTTTTCGTTTTTAACAGAAATATTGGTTATATGAGTTTTTGGTTCTTATTCTTGTTCGTTCTTCCATCACTGGTTCGTACATCTGGCCTTGGCGGCACACAAAGTAAAAAAAACCTAATGTATTAATATTCGAGAAATTAAAGGAAATTTTTGAAAAAAAAAAAACATAAAAAATTGGGTAAAAATATTTAATAAATTTAAACTTTGCCGAAGTAGACGAAAATTCTATTTTTTAGTAGTTTATTTGAATTATTTGGATTTATTTTCTACTATATTTATATTTATTTTGGTTTAAATTATTACCGTATTTTTTTGTAAAATAATATTTATATTGTGAAAAACATTTTTTTATTATTTATCTCGATTTTTAATTTAATTGAAAAATTTTCAATTACTAATCACAACAATGAGTAAGAATCCAGCTAAAAAAAAAACATGAAAAATTTGCAATTCAATTGCGATATTTTCTAAGTACAAGTTTAAAAACCGATCGTGAAAATTTATATCGGTAAAATTTACTAAAAACCTTATCGATTTTCCGTTGATATCGCCGACAAATGCGAAAATTACGCTCGGGAGTATTTTTATGGAGCTTTTAACGTCGAATGAAACGATTAATTATCACGATTCGGGTGTTGTAAATTATAATTATCGCGATTTGCGTAGTTTATGAATTATGTGGCCTTTTGGAATAGATAATAAAATGCGAATTTTATTTTTCGCGTAGATTTAGTCACGGTCACGTGTTGCTTACGAGTGTGAAATTAAAAGGAATGCCTTAATTTTCGTCGTGGACGTGGGTAAGCGCCTTTTGAAGTTACGGTTTGCTAATTGATTCTGCGATGAGAAAACAATCTTGGAATTATTATGTTATTTTGAAAAGAATTTTTGTCGGAAATGTAAATGTTTACATATTATTGTGTTACTTTTTAATGCTGGAGGATTTTTGAATGAATACACTTTGAAAGGTCACGAGTCGAAAATCATTTCGCGATATAGACATCGAACGCGAAACACCGCTGTGACGGTACAAAGGATGCCTGTCGTTTTTGAGGAAAAAAGAATCATTAGGTGCCAACCAAGCATCAATAGAGATAATGGGACATTATTGGTAATTTCAGAGCACCCAAAACGCAAAAAAACATTTATCGTTATTGTGGCTGAGGAGTATGAGAAATCGACTTTTATGGAGGAACTGCAACGGGATTGTTTATACATTGTACCGCAAAGGTGGAATAGAATGAGAGAATACAGAGAAAGTAAACAAAACGATGGTGAAGTCGCCTCAGGGCCGAGAGCAATTCGAAGTAGGCTCCGTGAGTCTTCTTTCGCACGTTTAATTACATCGGAACACGATTTCGCGTTGTATTTTTGGTACGCACACATACACGCGTAAACGACACAATCGAATATATTTTACGGTATTTAGCGACTGTTGTTCTAAATATTTATACCCGAAACGGCGACGTACCGTACGTAAGTTCGGAGGAAAATCTCGCAGGTTTTGCGTGCGTGTAATTCGAAGCGTGTAGGTGTAAGGAATGAAGGGGTGTGTTGGTTTGATGTAGCCAAAGATCGTCGATTAGGACGCGAATGAGAAAAGGTGCGTTTTCTCAATCTATTTATTGGAATGCGTTCAAAAAATTGACGCCTCGGATCTGTCGGCGTGGCCGTTTTGACGTTTTGAGAGAGTGATCTCGCGAAATATACCAAAGACCATGTGCGACGATCAGGGATTGGGCTAAGCCCAGGACCAGGCCCTAGAACCCTGGCCCGAAGCCCAAGACCCAAAAATGCAATTTCAAGACTCCGACCCGAAACTCGATTATTATTTTTCAGGCCCTGGGCGTTTCACGGCTTTGGGCAGTACCAAGTTGAGATCACAAATATTTCGAGGTCTTTTTGGGGTTTGCATTTTTTTACACATCATATTATTGGTACGAAAAACCCTTCTGGGCCCAATCCCTGGCGCGACGATGAGTAAAATGAAGGATGCGCGGTGCACGCGTCGTAGGCTTCAATTTTTTTTCATTAATACGCGTAATAGTCGTAGCGGTATTTTTAGACGAGAGGTATACCCGATGCAGGTGCAGTGGTATATACTTAGTACTCGGATATACAGGTATTGAAGTATACAACATGTAATAATAATGGTGAAGTAATAAGCTGGCATGTAATATGAAGCCGGCCGTCGATCGTAACGCAAATCGTGGTGTTTTAGGTAATTCTCGACTCGTACAAACGAAAGAATAGCGAAAATAATTTCTGGTTTTGCGAGAATTGAGATCGTTTGATGGATGAGTTGATGTTCGAAGTGATCATCGAATAAGTGCGAAGCGGGGATTTTAAAAAAGCGGCGTCACAGACGCGTTGAGATTTCATTCAAGAGCGTTCCTGAGATATTGAGTTGAAGCCTGGTACCTGGACAAAACTTATGGTGTGGTATGGAAATTATTTCATTGAAAATTTTGGCTTTAAAGGTGTATTCATCTCGGATAGTACTTCAATTTTTCATTTTATTACGTTTTTTTCTAGGGTTGGCCAAATTTAGTTGAATTGTTTTTCATTCCAATTTAGTAAAATTCAAAAATTCCAGGTTTAAAGCATTTCTTTTTGGGTATTTTTCAGTTTTTTATTTCACCTTTGTCATTTTTATTAATTTTGGCCAGATTTAAGGCAAATCGTTGTTTTCTCGAATTTGGTAAAATTCTAAAAATCTGAAATTTTAACGCGAATAGATTTTTTATGGCATGGAAAAACTCCTCTTTGGAGGCCTAATCAGCGAATCCCATTTAAAAAATAATTTTACGAAACGAAAGTAATGCGGTGTGGTACCTGCGATTTGTTGAGGCAATGGGCCGAATGATCATGGGCTCCCTCGGGAAAATAATTAAATAAATTGCATTTTTTCGGTTTTATTGTGAAAATGGCAGCAATGGCCTAAACAACGTTGAATTGGACGTCATTTTCTTCAATAAAAAATCAAATTTGCTCTTATGAACTTACATTTAAATTGAAAAATTGCAATTTTTCAACTGAAGAATGGATTGATATGACTAAATTTGATTTTTTAATGAAGAAAATGATGTCAAATTCAACATTGTTTAAGTCATTTATGCCATTTTTGCAATAAAACCGAAAAAAAGTAATTCATTTTTGAGGCAGGGGGGGCATGATCAATCGGCCACCCGGTACTTCATCATGCCTAACAACGAAAACTGCGCTTCTGATGCTGAGTACAGATCAGGGGCACCAAAGAAATCCTAATAAGAACAACAACTTACAAAGCATCACGCCATTATTTACCCCTTTCTCCGAAAAATTAAATTAAATAATTTTTCCAGCGATGTTGTCAATTTTATCGAATCTAAAATTGCGAAAAAAGCGTCTGAAAGTTGTTTCAGTTTGTTTTTGTTTTTTTTTTATTTTTTCAATTTTAAGAAAAAAATTATATTCTGTTCATTTTTCTTAATTAATTCTTCGTTTCCCCCATTTTTATTTCTTTTATTTTCGGAAATTTCGAGGGATGGGACTTTGTTTAGAACAATATTCGAGTATTTCATTTATTCGCATTTTTACTGGTTTTTATTTTAAAATTGAAAAATTATTTTCCAAGTTCAAGAATAACTTTTATGTAGCCTAAAGGCCGAAATAGGGGGAAAACTAATTATTTACTTGGAAAACACGGAAAATGTTGTAATTTATCTCGTTATTTTTATTTTTGGTGAAAAACTTGCAAAAATATTGCAATGGTCCCGTTGAAAATATCAATTAAAAAAACTCAGACCAACGAAAAACAAGAGGGTACTCGAAGTTCCAAAGCTCTATGTAGAAATATCCGCCGAAGGCGTTGAAAACTTGGAAGTTTTGTCGCTCTTTCGAAAAAGAAAAGTCGACGTTCGTGTGATTTTGAATCACATGCGATGAAGTGCTGAAAAATTGAACTTCTACAAAGGTTTGTTTGTTTCGTTGAGTTGGAGTGATATAATGAACGAAAAAGCGTCCAATTTTGATGTAAATTTTAATTCCATTGAGATTAAATTTCATTTGAATTTGAATAGGTTGTTGAAAGTTTTTTCAAGTTTTCAAAAATTTAACGATAAAGTAGTCCGAATTTGATGGTGGTCCTTTGGATGGGTTTTCTTTTCCTAAAAAGTGAACTTTACGGGGCCTTGGGATATTTTCTAATTTGGCGGTAGAATCGAGTCCTCGGGAAGTGTTTGATCGTTAGATTTCACGATATAATTGAAATGTGTTGAGTGAGGATTTCGAGAGATGCGTCCTGGTTGCGGAATTCGCCCCGAAGTTTTTCATTCGAGGAGATACGGTGAACATGAACGATACGTTCGTGGATGATATTTCATGCGGTAAATTTCAAAATGCGTCGTTTGAAAGAGGCCGTCATCGCTGTGACGGACTTTCCGAAAAATGACTACAAGAATTCGTTGCAAACACGCTAAAGACCATCGACAATCTGAATTCGCGGTATTGTCGACGAGTTATTCTGGCAGAAAAACGAGACATGTATGGGCGTCTACATCGGAACATCTTTCCTGCGATAATGTTCTGGCAAAACCGGAAAAATGATTTTCATGAATTTCGAACTTCATTATGTGTACGAAATTGTGAAAAGAAGCTCGGTTCGGGATAAGAGCGCAGTGAGGGAAACGAACTTATTAATTATGGCATTTTTAATATCGATAAAACAAGTTTTTAAGGTTAGTCCGGGGCGAATAGGACGCGAAGATGAATGATTATTTACATTTATACCGATGATACATACCTTTTTGAATGTTGGCTGCGGTAATCCTCCGAATCAATAAGAATGCTTACTGCGGTCACACATAATATCGATAAAACAAATTGATAAAACGATACAAAAATGAACTACGATAACTGGAATAAAATCGCAAATTGATAACAAAAAATAAAATGAAAAAATCACAGCGAATAACAGTGAAAACTATCGAATATTAAGCGAAATGTCGACTTTACAAGGCGTTCTTCGTACTGGAACGGCGACATTTCGTATGCAAATTGTCGATTCGACTCGCAGACGGCATTTGATCCGAGTTTTTTTTTTTTTTGCTATCGACGAAAATCTAATTATGCGAAAAAATATGCGAAATTACCCCGTCATGTACTTTTTCGAGCTGATAAACAAGTAATCCCCGAAACCGACGGAAATAACAATCGCGAAATACGCGGCGGAAAAAAAAGAACTTACGCGTCGGGAAGCGACGAGAAAAAAAAACGATAAAATTGGTTATCGCGACAAACGCGAACGTTATTCGATAAAAAAAGTGGAAAGTTATCGCGCGCGCGCCCGAAAACCCGATCGTTTGATGAAACGTACTCGGTAAACTAGGAAAATACGTTTAAACGTTGGGCCGATACGAAAGGTTTCGCGATCGGTCGACGATACTCGGATGTTATCGTGACTCCGCCCCCAAGGTATGGCCCATATTCTACGATAGTGCCCGCCCCGCGAGTTACGTACCGATATGCGGACCATTACCGTGGTTTTTTCCTTCTCTTTTTTCGTTATGTTTTCGTTTGGTTTTTCTGCGGCGCCCCTCCTTCGCACGAGAACCCGCGTATCCTCACTCGTCGTATACCAGTTACCACTCGTTAGAGGGAACGTAGTTTATGTACGATAATCGAACAACCGGCGATGGTGTCTGAATGTCTAACGTTCTGACATTTTTTCATCGTGAAACGTTTCGGGAAAGCGATATCGTGAGTGGGTTCGCTTTGGGTGCGCGGAGTAGATATCGGGATGGGGCTTGTGATCGTGGCGGACGGAGGTGATGGGGTTGTGGTGATTTTAGGAATGTCCGCGTTTTTTACGGATTAGACGTGTGTCGATGGGGTTCGTCAGTTTGGTTTCGGCGTGAATTGGAGTGGTGGTTAAGAGACCTCAGGGATGGGTTATTTTTTAATAGAGAGGTAATGAGGAAGTAAAATCGTGAGGTGGTATGATTGCCTTACGAGGAGGACATACGAACAGAGGTGTTTTTTTTTAACGTTTCTTGACTGGTTGATAGTAAATTATAATTATTTAGATTTTTACCAGCTTCGCTAGTTGGGGGGTTCACCCTCAAACCCTCCTCACATTTCTTCGCAATGCTCGCTACCGCAGACTACTTTTTTTTCTATTCATAATAACTCTCAATCGTGATTGATGTCACAAAAATCTTCTCGGCCTTTTGGCTGAGATCAAAATCAGAAAGTTGTGGAAGTTGGGACGAACTACCGTTATTATGGAAAGCGAATGACAGCAAAATTGTTGCAAACGCCATTTTACGATACAATCTTGATATGTTGCAATAATTACCCTAAGTTTACATTATTTGCGGTAATTTACCGATAACCAGGGCCGGTTTTAGGATTGTTTGTTGGGGGGGGGGGATAGGTTCCATAAATTATGAGTAATTTTTTTTTTTAAGAAGAGATAACTGAAAGTGATTTTGACCACATGCGCAATATGTTGTGTTTTAAATTAGGTAAAAATCACGAGTGGAGCTTGACCTCTTGGGGGGGGGGGTCAACACCCAACCTCCCCTTAAAACTGGCCCTGTGTAGAATATATGTAGAATAGCATGCAAAATACGCAAAGCAGAATATGAAGAATAAATAAAAAATTGAAAATTTCACGTTTTATTATTTTTAAACGTATTTCTCAAATAAAAGAATAAAATAAAAAAATTAAACATATATGTGAGGGAGCATACGAAAAAGGGACCACTTGGCCAAAATTTTGATTTTTTTTTCTTGATGAAATTTACGTAAAAAACCTTCAAGAATCGAATGGAACTGACCACTAATCTCAATTTTCAATATTTCGAGGAAATTTCGACGTTTTAAGTTGAACTTGTGGATGTTTTTCTTCAAAAATTGCTCAAATTTTTTTTTTAGTGAAATTTATGCAAAAAACCTTCAAGAATCGAATG
>QBDW01000344.1:0-25917 GCA_003261595.1 Maconellicoccus hirsutus
GTTCGCTATTTTGCAAATTTTCTTTTTCCATTTTTTCTCTCTTTCTTTACGCGAAATTGCGATTCGTCGCTATTTTGCGAACATCCTTCAACTTAATTTTTCATTGCGGAGAATTGCGACCCGTTCGCCATTTTACGCTTTGATACTTTTTTACGTTTAACTTACGAAATTGCGAAATCTCAAATTTCAAAATTTATAAAAATTGCATAAAATTATACAGTACAACAACCCATCAATATTGCATAAAATTTCATTCACATGATGAAAAAGTCGATAAAAACCACAAAAATTACTTGAATGTTCACATAAAAATAATTAAAAGTTGCTCCAATTCATACAAAAATGCTTCAAAATTGCGTAAAATTATTTATTTGTCATAATAAAATATCGTTTTTTATCAAACTTGATACGCTTTGGCAAAAACACCAAAAATAAATTTAAAAGAAAAGAAATGAATCTAAAAAATCAACGACGAATAAAAAACAACAAATTAAGAAACTCGAATAATAAGTAAAAATTAATTTTAAGAAATCCAATAAAAAAATAGTGCAATTCTCGAAATGTATTTCATCGAAAAAAAGTCTCATTTTTGAACATACGAAAACGTACAACTCAAAATCGAAGTATCTCGATCGAAATATCAAAATATCGATGTGAACTTTACCTCGTTTCTTTTTGTATTATTTCATTTTATTTTTAGCGTAATTTTTCATTTTGTTTACGATTTATTAATCCTGGTTCATGTATAGTTTCCTATTCCAGTTTCTATTCCGTTTAATTAACACAGTTTGATACGACTCAAAGCCTTTTTTTTCATTTTATTTACCTTTTTGCTTTTATTTTTGATTTTTAGCGTCAATTTTTTCATTTATAGCAATCATTTATTCGTGTTTTCTGTTTCTCATTTCAATTTTCGTCTCGTTGTAATTAACACGGTTTTACATAATTCAAACTTTTTTTCATTATTTCATCCACCTTCCTCCCCTCCCTTCATACTCCAAAAAAATTTATTAAAAATATACACCTTTCGTACAGCAGATTATCAGTTATCGACGATTTCGATGAAGTAAATATAACATTTTTTTAATAACACAAACCCCCCCCCCGCCTTCAGCAAAACATCGATCACTCTCTTCAAACGATCCCCACCATCGTGAAAATGAACTCCTCGTGTACAGACAAATGACGACTACACGTCTAATAAAATTCGACGCCACATATAAAAAATTACAGAATATAAAAATTTTTTAATTAAAAACGCGTATAATTACACGTTAGCGGATCGAGAGCGTTGCAACGATGTGGAAGCGACGAGGAGGGAATAATCATATAGAAAACGACAGAAGAGGGAAAGAGGAAGAGCTCGAACCATTAGCCACTTTTACAAATTAATAACATCGAGACTGAAAATGGAAAAAAATTGACATTAATTAAATACTATAAAACGTCAAATAAAAAAATAATAAAAAAAAACTCCGGAATGAAAAATTTATTAATATTTTTTATAGTGTCGAGTAAAAGGGATAGTTTGGAGAAAGAGTAACAAAAATAATAACTTATTAAAGGTAAAAAAAAGTTAGCGGACAAAAAAAGTGGAAGTTTGAATGATAATGAAGAATGAGACAGAAAGGAGGCAAAAGAGAAACGCACTATAGATGAAAGTTTCGCCGAGGAGACGATGACGAAGAAAAGAGAAAAGCTCGAGAAGAAAAAAAGCTACATAGCAGTTTGAAGTTCAGTCACGTATTTTACTCGGAACAACACTAATGTCAGTAAGACAAAAAAAAAAAAAGGAAAAAAAGGAGGTCGTTCTGCGAGAATCATGAATGTGGAAATACTTCCGATGATAAAGAACATTCGCATACCTGGCGGAGCAGTTAAAACGTGCTTTATTTCTTAAACAAGAAAATATTTTATGCTCGGAGCATATTAGTTTAAAGTCAATGTCTCCGTTGGATTCTTTTCTTCTCCATGACGCGTACACAAAGAGACAAAAAGTTAAATTTTCCAGTCGGCCGTTGATAAATGCGGAGAAATTCGATATCGAGGGGTGTTAAATTACACACCAGATGACACGTGTTCCAGGGTGTAATTAACGAGAAACACGTCGAATATCAAACATTCCTCAGACGTGTTTTTTTCGCTTCCATTTAATTACATCGAACGCGTGCGCGGATCAAATGAGCGTGGAAAATTACCCAACAAGGTCATCGTTGGGTCGAGCGAATCGCGAAAAAAAAGCCAGATTAAAGAGCCAATTTTCGACGGCCTTAAGAAGCATCCTCGAAGCGACGGAATAAACTAAGTGGCAATATCATTTGAAGGAGGGAAAAAAAACGCGTATTGGTGGTGAAATTTGAACTTCGGTGTTAATAAAATCGCTCCCGAGGGATGCGATAGTTTGCGGGGTAATTGAGCGTCGGAGTTGGTAAAGTTGGTAGGGTTTTTAGTGCCTTGTGAATTGTCTCTTTAGTGTTAATAAAATCGTCTATACTCAAATGGCGTACATGGTGTCTCTTTTCGGGTTAATAAAATTCGCTATATGCAGGCAAGAAGCAGGGAGGGGCGATATAGGCGGCGAGAAAAACCAAAGGACTTATGAGCGATGCCATTAAGGGGCGATGGCTGCAACCGAGTGTTGGGGAAAATGGTGAAAGTTGCGTAGAGTACATCCAAGGTCAAAAGTTGTAAGTTTACGTAATAAACTACGTGCATCTAATTACCGTTTACGTAGACGAAATGTAAAAGATTCCAAATGTACTCCGGTCTGGTGTAGTTTTTACGACGGGCTTGGATTTTAACAAAACGACACAGCGAACTTAACGCTTCGGTATTACGAGGAAGAAGACGACGACGACGACGATGGAATTAATTATTTAAATATTCGACGATTCGAAACGTCGCATCGTTCGAATTGTAGACGCGATGGGATTACGTACGTTCGCATTCGAGACAGATATGTCGTCGCGTTGAGACGTGTCGTACTCGCAAAAGTCCCACATCGAAAGGCGATAAGTTGGCCCGAATGGATGATAAATTAAAAATATCGATTTCAGTTCGCCTACATCGATGGATTCGTATCGCAAAAGCGACTTTAATATCGAAATGAAAATCCAAGGATAATGAACTCCGTCATCGAAAATAAATTCCAGATATGATCTCTTTTCTGTTATTTTCCGGCGACAAAGGACTCGCTAAATAGGGATTCGACGAGGAAAAAGAAAATTAACTCGATTTTTCATTATGTTTTTTTTTACATGTAATTTTTTTTTGTTCTGTTGAAAAGGGAAATTTTTTCAGTTAATTTTTTTTTATTTGGGTTTTTCTTCGCGTTCTTTATTTATCTCGATGTCGTTATTGTGATTGTTATTATTGTTTTCCTTTTGATATTTCGTTTGTATTTGGGCTCTTTTTTTCGAGGTTGTTAGAGTTTTCTTTATTTTTTGATTTTTTTTCTTCTTCTTCCAACGTTGCGAAGTCTGTTTTCGGCGTTGCTGGTAAATTGGATTCGATATCGTTTGAAATTTTCGTTCATTAATGGAATTTGTTCGTTTTTGTTTTATCGATGAGTGTTATTATTCGTCGATGTAGTGTTTGTGCTCGTGTTGCTGGTATCGCTGATGTTGCTCTTGGCTTTATATTTTGTGATTTTATAAATGGCGACATTTTTTACGAATGAAGTACCTATTTGTTATTGCGAAAATCTACCAAATGTGCATAGTAAAATTACCAAAAAAAAAATAGGTGCTTTAATTAGAAATAAAAAAAATTAATCGCGACGGAAATGTTGATTAATTGAATTTAAAAATGGTTATACTCATTTTGTGATTTTTAGCCAATTTCTGGTTTTCGTTTTTTTCGAAAGAAATCTGATTTTTTGGAATACACATTTATTTCATTTATATAGAGTTGGGATTTCGAAACTGAAATTTTTACAACAAATGTAAGATGATGGATTCAAGAAAAAAATTTCAATTTTTAGTTTTTCACTAAAATTGCACTCCAGTTTAAAATTATCAACATTTTTTTTTTAAAATAACTCGCTAAAATTGAATAATGCTGCATATTTATTCGAAATGATTTTAAAAGTTGTCAAATTTCACAAAAATATTCGACGGATTTTTTTTTTAAATCACTACATTTTTACTACTTTTTTACCTTGTTTTCAAGAACCTCTCAAATTTACCACCTCCTCTTCCATCAACGAAGTCAAATTTTAGATTAGAAAAAGTGAAAAAGTGATCAATTTAAAAATAGATTTATGAAAGTAGTGATTATAAAAGTTTTTCACTACTTTCATCACCTATTTTCAAAATCACTACTTTTTCACTATTTTCATTATCTATTTTCATAATCACTACTTTCTTAATCGATTTTTAAAGTCATTACTTTTTCACTATTTTTAAAACCTATTTTTAAAAATCACTACTCATTCACTACTTTCATAACCAATTTTTTTTAAATTCATTACTTTTTCACTACTTTCAAAATCTCATTTTTAAAAATCACTACTTTTTCACCACTTTTAAAACCTATTTTTTTTCAATTCATTACTTTTTCACACTTTCAAAATCTTATTTTTAAAAATCACTACTCATTCACTACTTTCATAACCTATTTTTTTTTAATACATTACTTTTCACTATTTTCAAAATCTTTTTTTTAAAAATCACTACTTTTAAAACCTATTTTTAAAATCACTACTCTTTCACTACTTTCAAAATCTTATTTTTACTTACTTTTTTTGTTTAACGTGCCGTGTACCGCAACTAAGGCCAGAGGCACGGAAAATTGAAGATCGGATTTTTAAAAATCACTATTAAAACCTATTTTAAAAATCACTACTCTTTCACTACTTTCGTAATCTATTTTTTTAAATTCATTACTTTTCCACTACTTGAACATTCATGATCTAATTTCAGTCACTACTTCTTCACTACCTTCTTTACCGTTTAGACACCCTGTTAAAATTAACATAAAATCTTAAAAAAATGATCGAATGATTTAGAAATCGTTATGGAAGTGAAAAAATTCAATTCCATCAATTTGTTAAGATTAACCTGACACAGAAAGTCAAATGGCAATTTCCGTTGAAAATGAACCAATCATCAAAATAACCCTTTCGCTTTCCATCTACAAATAAAAATTCCTCAAAACACCCTCCTCCTGCTCGACGACCCTTAAAAATATCTCCAAAATTACCCAAAGATAACAAAATTAATTCATTTACTTCTCCGATAATTCCATTATCTTACTCGAACTCGTCATCTTCCAGGCATCACTCAAAATCCTTCGTTCTGATTGGTCGCTTAATCAAATCAACAATCCTATATTCGTGCAGTCTTCCAAACACTCCACAGAATTAATTTTTTACTCGTTACTTTTCTCTTTTTTTTGGGTTTTTATTACCAACACTGCAACGTTGACGAGCGCGGATAAATTTGGAAATTCCCTCCTCTCGTCGACGATAAACTTAACGGAGAAGAATTGGATTACAAGAGTGATATATATTCTATAATCGTAAAAATGCTTTTATCGTATTGAGCATTTGAGTAGCGCTTCTTACAAGGGCGGAGTTTTTTTCCCTCTTCGAAAACGCGCACACACACCGAAATTAAGATCGTATCGATACGACGGTCCGCCATCGATGCCCTCGTCGCATCTCAAATAAACTGAGATTATTTTAACGAAAATTACCAGTTTGGCGACCGCCGTCGTCGTATACGCTTTTTTCTCGCCGCCCACCCCGCCTCGCCATCGGTTCTCCGCATGCTTGACTAATTTCGCAGGCGACGGATTATCGCGCGTCGCGCCGCTCTTCGCGCTTCTCCTAAAATAGCAATTTATCAAGGTCGTCGCTTTTATTTTAACAAATTCGTATCATCTTCGTATATTACGCTTTTATCAATCTCACGCTGCGCGTTTTCCAACTTTCGCCGCCGCCCTTCGTTTCGCGTCATCGAGCCACACGATAACTCTCCGAGAAGACTTCGCCTTCGGAGGAAAAAAACGGGGCATCGCTGGTGGACAAAAGACACCTTTATCTTTTCAGGGCATCGGCATCTTCTTCTCTGTCGGCGGTTTCTTTCATTCACCTCCCGCGCCGTCATCTTCGCCTCGCTGCATTACTCCGGCTAATAAAGCCTATTAATTTATAGCTTTCGTCAAACGAACCCTGCCCGCCCCTCGAGTTCATTCACTTGTTGAGTTTTTGGTTCAACGAATAAGAAAAAAAATATACAAAAAGCAAAACGAACCAGCCGAAAGGTTTCTTTTCGTTTAAATTGGCGAGGTTTTTTTTCCTTTTTTTTTTGCCTAAAAGAAAAAAAAACGAAAAAAATCCTTTGTTTACGATATACTCGCATTTCGTAAATACATTTCGCGTATCTTCCGCGTACAATACGAACGTCGACCCTCCTCGTTTTCCCGTATATTGAAAAAAATTTCAATCATGTAAAAATTCTTCGCGCCATTTGCATATACACACGAGAGAGCGACTTCCATACGCGGAATACGCAAGCAGCAAGCGTTTTTCGCATCGAATTATCGATACGCGCCACGTATAGATGAAATTTTACACCTTTTTCTTCACCGTTGTCGTTGTCGTCGTCGTCGTTGTCGCCGCCGCTGACGCATCAATTTTGCCACACACCAACGCCATCGTCGCCAACGTAATTATCGACGTCTGTAATCTGCATAATTCCTGTTTTTCTACTAATGACGATCCGCTGGCTGCTCCTTCACCCGAAGAAGACCACGAATCGCGACACCGAGGAAATAATCCCTCTTTCACCTCTCCGCCCACGTGCACCTTTTTCACTATTATCGTATCGCTATTGGGGTTTGGAGTTCCCTCTTCTCCTGCCTCCACCGTGCCACATTTAATGCTTCCTTTATTTTCGATTTTTGGAAAATTTTTCAACGACGGTGTTCCTTGAAACCCACGTGGAGTATAAGTTTCAAAAGGCATCTTTTAATTTTAGCGATTTCTCCAAATAAAAAAAATCACGCGAAGACAACGTGTTTGTTCATCTCGTATTCAAGTTATTTTTAGAGAATTTAATAACATCGCAAAATTTTTGTTTATAAGCGGCGTCAACGAAGAAAAAATTTCCGCCTCGTTTTTTACGCGTGAAATGTCCTGAAAATTTTCATATTGGAAAAACTATTCGAGCAAATGTATTATTTTTATCATGAAAATTCCCGCTGGGAAAAAATTCTTCAATTTTTTTCAACTTCAATCAACGTCAACGAACTGAGTTTGTTGACACCTTTGAAAATCGGCCGAAATTTCGTTTAGATATTCGCAATGACACGTGTTCGGTATCAAGAATTTCTGTAGTAGATTATACACGTGACATATTTTGTAACGAGGGACGATCATGGTAAATAAGACGTTTCGCAAGTTCAGTAACCTGTATAAAGTGGAAGTGATTTGTGTCGCGTGACACGTAGCTCATCAAATGACATGTAATGATACAATTTCCTTCATACGATGTCTTTATACCAACACATGTAAAAAGAAGACATCTACATACGTCATGTAATTTGAGTTATGTCAAATATGTCACGTGATTTTTGTCGCATGACGTGCTACTATGTCATATGACATACGATTAGTGTCTCAATGGACGTGTTTATACCAACACGTGTAAAATGAAGAGATCTACATACGTCATGTGATTTGTGTTATGTCAAATATATCACGTGATTTCTGTCGCACGACGTGTTACTATGTCGTACGACACACGATTACTGTCTCAATGGATTTGATAAGGGTTTTACATCAAATAATGAACATAATTTGTGTCACGTGACACGTTTTGAATCCATTTCACGACAAAAACACGCCATATACATGTACTTCGTGATTTTTTTTCAATTAATTTTTGTCATGTAACATGTTCTGTGTTTCATGCGATCTGCTTTCCGTTTGATTCAACATTGTCACGTGATTAGTTTACAGCATCACGCGTCTTGAAACTCGTGACAAGTGCTCCGTGACAAGAATACGTCTCAAGACATATGTCATTCGATTTCTGTCACAAGAAGTAAGACACTTGTAACATGTACGCTGACGTGTGACTATTGACTAATGTAAAGCGAGCTTAGTAACGTGACAAATGTAACACGCGGTTTATTATAGTCAAATGACAACGCTAATTTCTCAAACTTCACATATAATGTCCCTTTCATTACAAGAATATTCACATTCGACCGTGGCTCAACTTCATAAATTCCACTATCGAGCTATCAAAACCTCGAAAAACTTTGCAACTTTCGAGTCCATCGGCGAATAGCCTTCCTACGGAGCACTTCTTGTTCAACACCCCCTCTCCGGATCACATCGCTCTTATCTCGACTTGTAGCGCAATTACGAAAAACAGGCCAGAAATAGTTTCTCACGAAGTAGCAACTTTGACACACGCTTCGAGGCAGCACATCCATCACGTCTACGCGGAGGCGGAAACGCGACCGGAGTAGAAAAAAAAACGGGGACGAATCGAAAAAGGGGAAAATTACGTCTATTACTTTAAATAGCTTCATTACGTACCGTGTCCAAAGTGTACGATACTTGGGGTTACTTAATAGCGTACAAAATCTTACATCCGGTTATAAAAATCATCCCCTAGACGGCCACACGACGTTGATTCCCGAACCAAGACGTCGCACAAATGAGAAAACTTCGTCGAACCAACGAATTCGTCTATTTTGAGGAATATTCTCACCGGCTTAGGCATGTAAAACGAGTAAATAGTAATCTCGAAATTTCGGTATTTCGCAGACGCATAAGCGAACGCCTCGAGACTATTGAGCCTTATTTATACGAACGTTTTGAACTTTTCGACAGATGCGCTACGACGAGTTACGCCTTAGGCAACGTTTACGAGATTTATTTACTCGTAAATATTTAACCAGCGCGTCACTTCCAAATACCACGCTCTTGTAAAACACTCCTCGGACACGGAATCGATGGCGGATAGAATTAAACCGCGTCGATTCGAGTATCACATAAAAAATAACTCGTTTCGAGGGGCGATACACTCAGACGACGACGCTAGGAAAAAACTAATTTAAAACCTCCTCCGAATTAAAATTAGCCCCGGAGAATATTCATTTTTCGAAAGACTACGCAACCAAGACACGGCCAAGAAAAACACCAAACCTAGCTTTATTTACTCGGCTCGTCGAAAATTCCCCGGTAATTACCTTCTAATTGAAAAACGTTTGTTTTTACGAATAATTCCGTAATTTCAAACCGCCGTGCGCCGCATATCGGACTGCAAACGGCGACGTATATACGAGACACACGTAAAAAAAAAAAAAGGCCCCTGAAAGAAAAACACACCATCTCCGGTAATTAAAAAAGTTTCTCCGACGTCGAAAAACGCAAAAGGTACATAGTAACTTCGTGAAGTTGCTATTTCATCGTAGTCATTTGTTAATTCAACTTTTATTTACGAGTACTCCGTTGTGCGCCCCCTCGATGCCATCCGCCGCCAAAATAGATGCGGCTCCGTTTGGGTTTTTCAATGCGATACATCGCTATTTCCCAACTCGAGCTTCGCTTTGTACCTTTTCATATGCACCGAGCACTTTGCATATACTGTAATGCACCAAGGCGTGCGGGGTTGCGTATAGTATACACGAATCCGACACTAGCGTGGTCGTTTATTGCCAACGAAAATATTTAAACATGCTCGTCCGTAGCTCTCTTTGCACTCGCCCCGGACAATGTTTTATTTCACAATTGGCCGAGCCCGAAAACCGCGTCCAGAATGTAAACCTTGTTTGATAACGTGTATTAGCCAAATTACAACGACCTCAGATCCCTTTCGTCGCTTTCGTAGCTTACACAAGGATCCACGACGACTGCGAAAGTTTCCATTTTTCTTCCTCCTTCGAAACCACGATATTCATCGCGAACCAGAGACGATATAAATTACCGAAGCAACGTATCGGAAAAGCTACACGGTTCGGATGTGTCGAGAGTTCAACGTTGTAGCTTAGGCGTGTTTTTGGGTTAACAACAGCATCGATGTCTCCAGAGAAAGGTCCAGGAGAACGTGGAAGATCGTCGTGTAATACATTCTGACGTTAGCCCATCCCAATCTGTTCCGTTTCCTTAGCATTTGAATAATAACGCAGCAATCCACTACGTTGATGATGCTGATACTATGTTGATGGTCCTATTCAAAAAAAGGCTGAAGAAAATCAGCCAATGACCTAGTCTTCTCGCAAAAAAAGCCAAAATTTACATTAAATTAAACCCTCGCGTTGAAAATACTATCGCATCATGCCTTCCCTCCCAACCAAATGCAATAGAGATGCGCGCGCTGCAACGATAACTTTGCGCCGTCCTTCCCCCTCCATGTATTCAACATCATTACGTTGTCAGACGCGACGACGTGCAGTCGTGTTTCACGTGTTCGTCGTATCCTCGAGCAGACACGACTACAACGCACCTCTCGGAGTTTCTCATAATGGGAGATCACCTGGGGTACGTACATACCCCAACTCACAAGGTGGTTCAAAACAGATTACTGAAGTTCTTTTGCACCTAAGCATACATTTTCTTACAGACCACCGAGCTTTTTCGTTCAACCGTGAATTTTTCGTTTTCGTGTATTTTTTACTACGACGATGAAATGCTCGATCTGATGTCATCAAATGTTGAAAGTTTGCGCAAAAATTTAAATCTGTCGTTCATTGTCGGAAAGACAATTATTGGCCAATCTCGCCGCAAATCTTCCACCATGACGATGGAGTTCTCCAATTACATCCGCTCCGTCGATACATCGTCCAAACGCTCTTCCGCTTCCTCCATCGCGACATCGACGATCTCGTCATTCTAATGAGTTGGCAAATTACTCGAGCCAATTGCGCCGTATCACGATTCCTACGCTCATTACTCTTCTTGACATTTCGACGACATCGCGCCCCGATGCTCCTCTTCCCGCTCGCCTTATACAATCCAAAAGATATATAAACTTCTACGGTGTACGATAATAAAAAAAGCTCCGAATTTCGCCATTAATGAAATTACCGCCGTTCACGCCGACAATAAAACTCCTCGTTCCATTGTACCTACGTAGTCCGCTGAAACCCATCTTCGCCTTCGCGCCACTCGACCGTCTCCTCGGTCGCGCGCTCGAATTACTCGTCGACCAATCAGCATCGAGTATCGAACGATATTAAAAATTACCCGAGTATTTATACCACTTCGCGTCTAATATCGTCGCCGTCATCCGCCTCGTCTTCCGTCATCGTCATGGCGACGGGCGCCGCGGGGTTCGACGTTTCAAACAATCGCGTTCGTATTTACGGCAAATTGGTTATGCAACTTTATCAACATCGCGAGTAATATTTAAACGACGAATACGCGCGATTCATCTAACGCTCACGCCGCCGCCTCGCGTAAAATAAACGCTGGAATTCGCGGCGACAACGACGCGTATCGACGAGCTGCGGGTACGCCGACCATTTCCAGACCGCATTTCAGTCATCAAAATAGGATTACACACAAAAGGATTAGTGTAGCTATTAATATATACTACATTGTGTATTCGCCGACTCCTACTCCCCCTCCCACCGCCGCGCGTCTCATATCCGAGGTATAATATTATACGAAAATCCCGCCGCTCTCGGCCTTCAGCCGCCCATCGTCGCCGCTTCGACTTAGCCTCCGTTAAAACGATTGCGGTATATTTGGAGATTTCACGGGCGTTTTAATAAACCGCGCCACGCCGTGGACTCGTTCATGCGGCAATCATTTACACGCGTACGAATTTATAATTGCGTAAACGACGCGAGTATAATTACGGAGGATCGATCATCGAATGGGGGAGCAGCGAAAAGGGGAATTCCACTAGTGGTTTTTCTTCTCAATACACCCGAATGTATTTTTAATCGCGTTCGAGAGGAATGCGGATTGTTTTAATGTACATTTATGGGAATTTTCACCAATTATTTGAAATTTAGTACCTTTTTTACGGTTCTTGAAGAGCATTTGATTTCAGCGTTCAACTAAACGCGAGAATTTTTCTTTCAATTTTTGTAAAATTTATTGATTCTTGTGTGAAAAGGGGGGAGGAGAGGATTTTATAGATTTATGACCAGTCTGAGATAAAAACTATAAATACAAAAATTACGAGAAATCTAGAAATGTACATTTTTAGTTTTTCAATTTTTTTTTTGGTATTTCCTCAAATTTTAAAATCATCTGTTATCGCAAATAAAACACCGGATAAATTTTGAAAATTCAAGTGAATTTAAAACACTTGAAAAATTGTGTAAAACATTTCGTTTTTTTTTTTAAGGATTCCAGAATTTAAATAACAAATTTGAAAAAAAAATCAAAATATCCGAGCAGAAATATCAGAAAACACAAATACGTGATTAATGTCGAAGCATTAAAATTGAAGAACTGGAATCGAGATTCTAATATAAAATCGATATATCGAGATCGACACATCAAAATTATAAAAAAAAAACAATTTTTCAACAAAAAACACCAAACAAATGAATTTATTTCGATTTTGATAACGTTCAAAATCGATAAACCTGAACTGTAAAACAACTCGAAGTATCGAAATCGAATAATCAAAATCGAAACATCAATATTCGAATAACCGAGATATCGATATGAAATCGACATATCGAAATTGAAACGTCGAAATGCAAGAATGCGATTTTTTTCCAACAAAAAACATTACACGAATTTATTTCGATTTTCGAAATATCGATAATCGAATAATCGAGAATATCGACACGAAATCGATATATCGAGATCGAAACATCGAAACTACAAGAATGCGATTTTCCTTTCAACGAAGACTAAACAAATCGATTTCAATTTCCGAAATATCGTTATTCGAATAATCGAGAATATCAATATTAAATCGATATATCGATATTGAAACATCGAAATTACAAGGATGCGATTTTATTCAACAAAGATGTATCTGAACTACACAACTAACGAGATATCGAAATCGAAAACTCAAAATTGAAATATCGATTATCGATACTGAAATATCAACATGCAGATATTAAAACTAAAATATTCAAATCGGAATATTCCGATTAAAAACATAAAATCTCTTAATTGAAATTACATCACCGAAATCAATTTTTTTGCGAATTCCGTTTCTCTACTTTTGCTCGTTAAATTCTCATTTTCCCCTCCTTCTTCCTTCACATTACGTCACTTCTCATTGGAGATCATTACTTCGAGAATCATTATGTTTTCAATTAAGCCAAAAAACCACGTACCCAATACAAAGACTTCGACCCACTTTTTCGAGTTTCATTAATTCGAAACGACCCTTCCTACAAGAATTAATTCATAAGGCTTCTTTATTAGACTTCCATAGTTGAATTTAACTACAACGATTCCGTTTCTCGACTGATTTCACAAATAAACAGTTCATCGGACTTTTTCTTCTTCCGAAATTAATAAATGTAAAAAAACCACCCTTTTCATATCACAATTTCCTCGACGCCGCGAAAAATCCTGGAAACAAAACAACGCATCATTCGAGCACCATCTTACGGCACGACTTTGGCTACGCTTCAACCACGTGTTACGTAACGAACTTCCACTGCTACCCGAACACGATTATAAACCACCTTCCATACGAGAATTCTCCTCCGCATCGAATTATTTTCCCAAATATAGCGCGAAAGTACACGAAAAAAAGGCCAAAAACAACCCACAGCAACGTGAAGGCGCTGCCCTTGGCAAAAGTAATGTTCCATATCTAAAATATGATCGTTTAGCGAAAAATCTCTCGGCTTAGAACTGCTCAAATTACGATATCACGTTACAATCTAAAAACGTCGTCCTATTTAGCTGCTTTCGATGTTTTAAAGTATTCCGAAGTTTTTTTCCTCTCGGTTTTCGCTGCTCGTCGGCACGAAAAGTTGCATGTACCATTGTTTCCATCGCGAACATTCTTTTCGGGAAGGTAGTTTTGCACATTTTTCCACAGAATTTCCATTTTTATGACGGCGCCAAAACAAAAACTTCCCCAAGTTGAACGGGCACACAGCAAAGGGCACCGAATACTATAGATGGTTGTTCGTTCTGTTTTATATGGTCTTTTTTTTTTTTCGGCGGTGGATTTTTTTTTCTTTCTCTTCCTCTATCATCTTCGGTTCGCTCATTTCGCGGATACCAACGTTTATATATATCGTTTTCTTCTTTTTATATATATAGGAAAAAAAAAAGGTTGAGGTCTAAACATAAAGATCCTTTTAAAGTCTAAACTTAACGCCATAAATCTATGTTACTAAGTTATGTTAGTTAACTAAGTCCGCGTTAGTTAAGAAAATTTCTTTTCTTTTTCTTCGCTCTTTTGTTATTTTGTTTTTTGATTTTTTTTTCCTCCGTTATTCTCGAGCTGCTCGCTCGATAGAGGACGACGTCTTCCGGGGGAGGGGGGAGGGAGACCGAAGAGCCGCTACGACGAGCAAATCGTACACCGCTTTCTTCCAGCACATTAAATCCAGTTCTTTGGTGATTTAACAAATGAAATCAAATACTTCTTTCGTAGTATATAATAGTTACGATAGAAGGAAGAGTATACGAGTATATATAGACCGAAGTAAACGATGTTTTTAAAAACTTTCTTCCACTCTTTCGGACCAACCGAGTATAAAAATTTCCCCGAGAATAATTCTCTTTCTTTCGAATCCGCGCAAAAATAACGGTTTCAGCTTAATTTCAGCACCGTTGACAGGTTAAGATCGTTATCGAATTCAAAGCTTTTATTTAACGTTCTTTTTTTTTATGATTTAATTGATGATCTCGGACGAGTATTTTTTCTCGAGTATTCCGCTCTCGTCGCCATTTCGTCTCGTTTTAAATTATATGCGCCGGAGTTTACGTTAATGTGTTATATTAGCAGACGATTTCTTTACCTGGAGTTTGACGTGAGTAATGACGGCAGGAGTCTTTCTTTCTCTCTATTTACATCGACTATATACGGATACGCGGCGACACCGGAGGGAACCGAGATTGAAAAAGTTTTGCTATTAAGTTGATTTAGATTAGATGGCATTTTCGAGCTGGTTTGTGACCCTGATGTAACGATGCCGTCGAGCCGGATGTCGCCTTACTTTGGACCGCTCACCGAAGCTTATTTGTCCGCGAAATTACACCTCGATACGTGCCTAAGGCGACGTTCGCCCGATGCTTCTCCGCGTCACGTAAATTTTCCCTCGTTCTACCGTAAATTTAGCGTCGAATCGATAATTACGCGAAATATACACCGCACCAAGTCAACATTTCGAATTTATTTACCTTAAAAAAGTAAAACGTGCTCAAAAGTTTACTAGAATTTGAAAAATTCGATTTTTTCCACAAACGCGAACTCGAGAAAGTACGGAAACGCGAGCGCCACAGAGAAATTCGATGTATTTTATACTTCGAAAGCGCACGAAAACAAGCTCGGTATTTATTCGCTTTCTCGAGATTTCGTGATCGTTCTTTAAATGTAACATCTTCCGCGTTCCCCGCCCACTACAATTTTACTTCTCGCATACTCGAAAAATACACCACTTTCGGTACAAATTGAAAATAATTTCAGTAATTTTTCACCATTAAAAATACAAGCAGCACGAAGATCATCTTGGAATATATATTTGGATTTCATCGTCGCAAAAGTAAAGACCTCGTATGTAAATTTGCCGCGGGGATGTTTCGAGAACAGATTTTTTCCAAAGCCGTTGTCTGTGTATTTTCATTCGTCTCGGTCTTTTTTCTGATGATCCAGTCGGATTTCTTGTGAGCGCAAACGTGACGCTCTCTATTTTCGAATTTCGAAAAAAAAAATGTCACATAGAGATTACCCCGTAACAATGTTGTAATTTGAGTAATTAAGGTAAATTACCCCTCGCACCTCTCTTAATGGCTCTGAGAGCTTCACCACCCTATCTCCCATCCCATGAAAGAGATCAAATTTTGGATTAGACGAAAATCTGTATTTGAAAAAAAAATCAAATTAAAATTATAAAAAAATAAACGCGCAATATATTCAAGTATTAAAAAAAATACACGACGTCACATATTCCGACAGTGTTGCCAATTATCAAAAATGAATAAATTTTGTGTAATTTAAAAAAAAATATATCCTGCCTTCTGGTTCTCTTTTCTTTGTCCCACTTTTTGACCGTGATAAGATTTGAAAAAATCACCCTTAAATTACTTATTACGTTTTTAAATGAATTTAAAAAAAATAAAAAACAAAAAAAACTCCAGAATTGAATGACAATTTTTTAATAAGATTTGAAGAAAATTTTAGACAATTTCTGGAAGAATTAGAGGCAATTGGAAGAAAAAAATACGCGATTATTAATCATAAACGATGAAAAAATATCCATTTTTTATTTTTTTCCCATTTGTTTACAATTTTATTCACTTTTTCAATGAAAAATATACATTTCACTATCACCAAAACTTCATTATATATTTGTGATGCGTTGAAATTTCAGGTAGTGAGTAGAGCATGAAGGGGGTGAAAGAAGAGGGAAGGGCAAACCAACAAAAGAAATTTACTAAGATGATAAAAATTAATGAAACAATTGCCCATCTGATATTATTTTTAAAAACTCATACACTCCAAAATTCCCCCAAAAAACATGTTAATTTATTCAATTTCAAGCGGAAAATTTCCAAGACGAGTGAAAATTGAACAAATTAGAATTACGCATTCAGAATTCATATTCAAACAATTAACCATGTTTCATTTTTTCTATGATCCACTGGACTCGAAAGTTTCGCTGTAAATTTTAACCAAAAAAATATGAAAAATTATAAAAAATTTTCAAAGGAAAAGTTCTAAGCTGTTCTGTACTTTCGATTATCGCTACATTCTAAACACCGAAGTTGCTTTGAAAAATCAAAATTTCACGTTACCTATAACTTTCAACAATTTTTGATTTCACGTGTCAAAATTTTCAGCAAAGAAAATAGAGCATTGAAATTTCAAAAAATTCCCGCTTTCTGTCGTTAAAACATTTTCACGAAATTTTCCTCCCAACAAGAAAATCTGACCATTTTCACCTTTTGAAAAAAAAACTAAACGTGAATTCAAAGCTCGATAACGAAAATAATTCAAAACTTTAAACTCGCGAAATTTCTTCTGTACATTCTTCCATTTAATTACTAAGCAATTTCAAACGATAATTTTTCATATTTTCTTCCCACGTAATTCTACAAAAAACTACCAAAATTTCAACACGTTTGATTTTTTGTAAAAGAAAAAAAATGCCTCATTACAAAAAACTCAATATTTCACCTCGTTCAAAAGGCCGAAACTGGAAAATTAAAAATTACAAAGCGCCTTCGACCTTGACACTTTAATTAACTCTTTGAAAATCGCTACATCAATCGCGAAAAATTTCCTAATAATTAGCACTTTCGAAGTCCCTATCAAAACGAAAATTCCATTTGGTGCTTATCACGTTACAAAGGTCACCTCCGGCATAAATCTTCCGTTATCCATCACCTCTGGTAATCTTCGTATAGCCATAACACGGTTGACGTGGTCGCGCACGTGCTCCTCGGTTACCTTTTTCCCTTATATCGCCTTCGTCTCGCAAAAACTCCATAAACCTACGACGCTGACGACCCTTTTCAAATATATTAAAAATTTTCTCGCCCGGCCACCCGACCAACGAAGGCAAGAAAAAACCGCGTCGAGCACCCCGAACGCGAAGAGGCTACTTTTCCTCAAACGCGTACAACATTTATTACACACGCAGGCCGAAGGCTTACCGACGATGGCACGCCGAGGCGACATACCACGCAAAAACTCCTTACCTTTATACACAAGCTCGTGTACACGCCATTAATCACGATTTAGAAAGCCTAATGCATACACAAATACGATCGTTATTGCCATCCTAACGCTACTTACCCACGTCCTCCTCCCTCGTCTACGTACTCGGACGCATATAAAAACGAATAAATTCCGCGGTAAAAATATGATTACGAAATTACGCCGCCGCGTATCGGTGGCCCTCCGACCCGTCGTCGTCGCCGCCGCGTCGCCGTGGAACGCGAACGACGGTAGCGAGCGCACCGAACGCGAGATAGAGTCGTTACGAAGAATACCAAATTTCACGCTCGATTATCAAATATCTACCACTACGTACAGGGTGTTTCGTAAATTAACGCAACGCCTGCGATTCGACGGTACGACAACTTATACTGCACCCGTGTACGTGGAATAGCCAGTCTCACAATTTGAAGGGGTTAAGAAATAAATAAATAAAAATTCAATCATGTTATTGTCGATTTCTTAATTTTGTCTTCCGAGCGATTAAGCGTCTTCATTTTTCAAGATACATAGGAACAATTCATAACCTTTTTTGTAAAAATTGAAGAAATTACACAATTCACAAGTTTTCATTTCGCTCAAACATCTTCAATTTTGAAACTAGGCAAGAATTGTTATACTACTTCATAATACCTAAGAAAATGATTTCATAATTTTTGTCTACCACGAAATTGAAGGAGTTATCCGAAGATGAAGTTTCCATCGTGTTCAAGGCACATTGCTGCACCTTCAAATTTCAAAGTAGGCAAAACTTTTTGCGGGCATTCAATATTAGTAACATTTTCACCAGTCAAAGGATTCGATATTTTGAAAGTAACACCCTTTATAACATTTGCAAAGAGTAAATAGGAATTAGATGGGAAATGGATTTTTTGAGTGAAGCACCTCAAAAGCTGAGTCTGAATTTTCAACAAAAAAAAAAAATTATAATTTTAACGAAGAATTTATAACATTTTAAAAGAAGGGATTTAAATTTTAAAAGGTCCATACATGGAAAATACAATACTTCCAAAATTTACATCAAAAAAAATATTACAATTCGACAAAAAATCTGTTGTTTAAATTTTAACAAATTGTGTATCCCCCTTCCCCCCTCATCACGAACACTTTCAAATTTGAGCCAGTTGGTTCGTTTGAAGCAAATATTTTCAATTTCTTTAGCATATTAAAATAATCGAGGAGTCCGTATAGAAGGGAACGGCACCCCTCTGCCGATTTGACGGGACATGCTTTTTTTTGAAGGAAGAGTCCTAGGAAACATTAAAGTGAAAACCAAAAAAATAAAGTAGGGGCAACTTACAAAATGGCGGCATTCTTGGTTGACAAGTGAGCATGTGGCTCCTAAGGGGGGAGGGGACGAAAAAATTGATAATAACTAAAAATGTTCCTTATGAAATTTCCTACATTTGAGTTATTAACATTATTAACGTAGAATGTAACGTTGTCGAGAAAAATGCGAGTAAACTTCACCATATGTTTGCTCCATAATTGACAAAAATGAGTGATTTTTCGTTTTTTTGCTCGTAACTCAAGACGTAATAGATTTACGAGAAAAATGGTAATAACTAAAAATGTTCCTCGTCAAATTTCTCACAAATCATCATATGAACGGCTTTTACGTAACGCAAAGTCGACGAGAAAGCCGCGCGCGAAATTAGTCAAATTGACCAATTTTACGTACAAGAAGCTGTTCAAATGTGACTTCAAAACTGAAAGATCTACGAAGCTTACAAACTTTCAAATCACCTTGACTCGCTAAATTTCAAAATTGAGACTTGAAAAAAAAATTAATTTTAGGGATTCTGAAAAAATATAGAAAAACTTCTCAATTATTACAACGTAAACGATATTTCCAACATAATATCCCTTCGCCGCAGACACCAGCTCCTTCAAGCCACGCGATATGCAAATACCAGCTCTCATGCAAACAGCACAGACGCTGCACTACCTTTGAAACACCCTGTACACATACCTCTCCGGCTCTCATGACCTTTGCATAAAACCGCAAAACGACGGAAAAAACCACCCGAGGTACTTCATATAATAACCATCAGCCATACACCGCTCCAAGATAACTTTCTTTTTTCGCGTTCGCCTTTCGAATAATTAATACAGCCTCTCGACGTGACCGCGTCGCAGATCACCTGGCGACCGGCACACGGGCCTTCGTTCAGATATGACATCCTAAATCATTAATTTATTAGTCCTCGTCATCGTACGTATCGCCGCCGAAAAAACAATTCGCCTAGGTAAGCCATTTATTTTTCATTTTATCTTTCGCCCGAGCAAAACGTCACGAAAGAAGAGCGCGCGAAATAATCCCCGAAAGAATAAAAGGGATATGATGAAAATAAGCTCGAAGAGGGTTTTTTTTTTTGTTTTGGCGCCGTCATAAAAATGGAAATCCGGCACAAAACGCGGGAAAGTGAAAAACTATTTTCGCGATTCCCTACTCCGCGCTCGTCTCGCGCTCGCGACCCTCAGCCAACATCGCCGGCTCCCGTAAAAACAAAGACCGAAGCTGGTGCAAAAAATACCCCGGACGAGTTTTCTATATGCACACACGAAAACACGCGCCCGTTGCGTCGTTACACATTATGCAAGCTCTCTTTCAACATGTACACAAAAAAAAAGAAAAACTAATTCCGCCAAAAAGGTAATATTCGTTAAGGTGAAAAGAACTTTTCGAGTCGACAAAAAGAGCGAAAAAAAAACGAGAGAATTCGTGTTGAAAAAAAAAGGGCACGAGGGCTCTTTAACAAAGAACCGTATCGGTATTTGAAAATTTACCAAGACCATTATCAATTTAATTAACCAGCTTAATGACTATACACATCCGAGGTACCCGACCCTCGCGTCGCTGCTTTCGCAACATTCTACACGTAATTAGTTCGAATTAGAAAAAATTAACATTTCAAAGGAATTTCTTGTAACGCTGGCAAACATTCTACGTTTGTTTCACCTACACAAACACACACGCTCAGATCGAATTTCCTCCGACGATTAGGTCGTTACTGCAGAAGGCGCTTTATACGGTTACAAGTTGAATGCAAAACACGTTATAGCTCCGAAAACACGCTACATTTAGAGGCGGCGCCGTAATACGACGCGAGAGCGGATAAAAAGCTAAAAAAATTACCGACAACGAGCGATATCGGGTACCGAAAAAGTACACAAATGAATAACTTACGTCGACGATAATGCCGGGAAGTGGGAACACTCTGGTGGGTGGCGACTCCTTTGGTACATATCGATAAAATTCATTGTCTCCGAAGTACCATTTAATCGAGTATAAAAGCGCTTCTTCTAAATCGTAATTACACTCTAAATGCAACGTTTCGCCGGCCCGGATCGCTTCCGCTGCGCGTAATTCCACGTTCTTCAAGCATGTTATTTCTGCACATACGCAAAATAAAATCATAGATAAGTACGAAATGGCTTTTACCGCACGTTCCAACAATCGTGTACCGAACGCGTCGAGCTATTACACTGGTATAGTCGAATTAACTCGCGGATACGACGAACGCGTAAAGCACGACATCACGTCGTCGCGTCTAACAACCTAATGATATCGAATGCGTGGAGGGGGGAAGATGGTGAAGGACGAGGCGAGGTCGTCGCTACAACGTCCCCACTAATAACCTTCCGATCAACCACTCCACACGTCTACGATCGAATACACGATAAACGAGTTTTACGAGATCAACCAATGCACACTGAAGGGAAAGGGGGGGGGGGACGTACACTGGAAACTTGTCATCGTATCTTGTTATTCGCGTCATCGCTAAATATTCGCAAATACATGTCCTCGCAGCACGAATACACAACAAAGACGATCCCGTCGTCTCAAAGACGAACACCCTCTGCATCCCCTGCAGGCGTTTTTCTCTTTTTTGATTTCTACATAACAAAAAGAAAAGAAAAACGACAGCATACTCTACATTTAGAGCAGTTACCATGAAATATACTACGTATTAAGGTTTCGCTCCGCAGTTTCCTCTCTTCCAGTCGACAGACGCGTACACACACGTTGATAGAATATGGAAGCTGGTTCGATTCGTTATGCTTCTTCGACTCGATATACTCTTTTACCAATATACTCGCGTGTTTCCCTTTTTTTTTCCTTCTTCTTCATCGTTTTTCTTTTCTCATTTCATAGTGTACATGCCTAGCTTCGTGTGTGTGTACGTGTTCGTGTGTGTGTTTACGTTATAAAAAGCAAAACGCCCTTATGTTTGCCTCTCTCGATACCTCTTTACGCAATGAAGTGCTCCTTGATACATGAAATGCTATCGACATAGACTTTACGCCGAATAAAACGATTCGATAAGCCGGGTGAACTTTTCATTCGACCATGCACCCGTTGCGACGACCTTTTTTGACTATTGACGCGACGCCAGTCACGACGAGGCAACGCGACGTGCCCGAATACAGCTCAAGTCTTTCGAATAAATGCGAAAGCCGCGAGGGTGAAGTCGACGTGGACACAGAGGAAATGGAAGTTTTGTTAGAGGGCGCGTTTTGTGCATGCTGTACCCAAATATGGCTATCAAAAGTAGGCTAATATCGCGATACGAGGGTGAGAGGGGAAAAAACGAAGAATTTCAACTGCTCTGAAGACGAAGATGTGCTGAGCACGATTTCATTTTTCAAGTTATATGCGGAAAAAAAATCAATTCTGAAGTGACGTCACACCTCACGAGTATGATGGGTTTCCTCCTTTTCCCTTGCATTTTACAATTAAATTAACTTCAAAAATTCAATATTCCAGCATCGAAACATTGCATATCAATACTATGCGAGAAAAAACGTGTGAAATTGACGAAAAGTTGGTTTTAAATATTATTTAGATTATAAAAGAACGTGATAATTTACTACATAAATTGACCAAAAAATTTGTTTGCTTTTGAGATTGAAAAAAACACACCTGAACTATCAAAAAATACCAGAAATAGGTAATTACAGGTTATTTACAGGTAATTTACCGGTAAATATAGATACTTACCAATAATGCACCAGTAAATTACCAGTAATGTATAGGTAAATGCGGGTTATTACCGGTAATTTATAAGTAAATACCGGTAATTAATAGGTAAATACAAGTAATTACCGGTAATTAATAGGTAAATACAAGTAATTACCGGTAATTGATGGGTAAATACAAGTAATTACCGGTAATTGATGGGTAAATACAAGTAATTACCAGTCATTTATAGGTAAGTACGGGTTATTACCAGTAATTGTAAGGTAAATACAGGTAATTACCAATAGTTCATAGGTAAACATGGATAATTACGGGTAAATACAGGTAATTTTGGTAAATACGGGTAATTACTAGTAGTTTACAGATAAACATGGGTAATTACGGGTAAATACAGGTAATTTAGATAAATACTGCTAATAAGCCGTAAATATTGTAAGTCGTGAATTTTCTCTCCGGCAACACAGAAAGGTGCAGGATATACCACGACAAAACCAACTATTTTTGGACATGTGTTGAAAAGAAAAATGTTTTCCGGGCTTTTCAAGCTATTAAAACGCTTTTTTAAGGATATTCATGATGTTTGAAAAGAATCGAATTTTTAATCGGTGCACATCTTTGTCGATTGAAACGTATGAAGAACACAACATGAGGGAAATTTGTCAAGTTACCACATACAGCCCCCTCTCTTCGTGCAAACACGCTGAAAAAAAATCACTCTCGATCTCTACCACACTCTAATCGCACTCAACCGTTTCCCGAGTTCATTGCGAAGAATAGCCGAAAAAGTTGACGTATACGCGTCAATTATACATTTACAGATAACGATAGAGCTCGTCGAAGAGGCCTTTCCAGATAAAAGCCACCCTTTCACTATGTTTTTCCGTGTGTATGTTTTTTCTTTAATTGCATGACGAGACGTGCTCCACTAACGTATCTCCGTAGTCGTTGTCGTCGTCGTCGTCGTTAAATATTCGCAATTCATTTAACACGAGTACCGTAGGGTTTTTTTTTTGGCTCGAAGCTCGATATTTATACGTATCGTATACACCTATAGTCCTATATAATAGGTTTCGGCTATATTGAAAATGTATACCCGTCGAATACGTCGTATTATCGGTATTATTACCGCGCCGTACACACGGCTCGAAACGATAGCAATTATTACGATATAAAAAACCATTAAAAAGAGTACCGAAATTAATGCCGAGCTATACGACGCGCGAAATCAACCAAGCGAACGGAAATTTTTGCGAGAAAACGAAATAAACTGGGAGAGAAAAAAAAAAAGGAAAAAAGTAAAGTATTGGAAAATATCGATCACGCGTGTTTTACATCGTTAGCTATTTACGAATTACATATTACTTTCATCCATCATTTTGACAAGTTAAAAAAATAAAATAATTGCAGTGATGGACGGCTTTTATATATTCGTTGTTAATTTATCTCTCGGTGTGTGTTAGTTTCCAAACGTTCGATACGAAGAGTGGAACGTAAATACGATAAATGGAATATATATAGTTTGTCAAGTGAGAAAAGTAACCTATATACCGAAGTAATTACAGGAAAAAATGCCTTTTTTTTGAAAAGTGAAAAAATTACTCGAAAAAAGTCAAACATGGTTTTAAATTATTTTTTAGTAGCAGCATTTAGTTTAAATACCTTTTCCTATTAAACTTTGTCCGCTAATCTCTCCTGCCAATTTATTTCATTCAGCTCAACTTTAAATTCAAAACATCGCTTGTGAAAATTTTTATCAAGTTGACTAATCCGTCGAAAAAAACACATCGAAAACTCCGAAGACACGTGACAAAATATTTACGGAATTTCATATTTTTAGGTATCGAATTCACGCCTTGGTGTATCACGTTCGCTGTACGATTTGTCATAGAAATCAAAACTACGCGCCCGTAAATAATAATGAGATCAAAATAAACCAGTAATGATGTCACGACCGCGGTAACAACATCGAAAAGAAAACATCAATAATAATCTCGCCGCATTCGACAACAGAATTCGTTGTTTCCTTGACAATAATAATAAAAACGACAAAAGTTGCAATAATGATCACACGATGAAAACAACTACCGAACTTGTCGAAACGAGACGTAATTTAATATTCCGTCATTTGATGTGGGAAATTTTATGGGAATTCGTCAAAATTTTTCGCCGCGCGGAAGATTATTCGAAATAAATTTGCAAAGAATTTTATTAAAAATCCACCTAAAATGATGACATTTCAAATAATGAAATTATTAATGCATTAAATGGCAAGATATTTTGTGAAAACAACGAATACCATTTTTTCAACCAAGAGATCACTTGAATGAGAAAATTTTTCAAATAAAAGTGGGTGGCGGTGGACAGGGGAACATTTTTTGAACGAATATTTCTTTCGTGCTACGTTTTACGAGTATTTTCGAGATTTTCCAAAAAAACTTATTTTTGAGAAATGCCACAGCAGAAATATGTGATGAGGTCTTTAACGAAACAAAGAGCCACTTTTATGAAAAAATGCTTAAAACAAGGGTCGTGAGGAATCAACTGAAGGGCCTTTTTTCGCTTTGACATTTTCTCCATATTTTTATGGGTTTTCCGGAAAATCGAAATATCTATTGAAGGAATCCTTATGGACTCCTGAGTCCTTTCGGGAGAAAATTCTTGAAATAAAAGTTGTCGGCAAACGATTAAAGGAGATTATTTGTTCCGACATTTCTCTGATTTTGCCTTTTAATTTCAAAATATCCCAGAAAATTCAATTTTTGAGACATGCCACAGCAGAAATATCCAATGAAAACCCTTCATGCTACCCGAGCCATTTCCGGCGGAAAATGCTTGAAATAAAAGTTCTCGGGAAGCAACCAAAGGACATTTTCGATTCGGAAATTTTTTTCATATCGCTTTCTAGTCTAGGGACCAAACGCTAAAAATGACGGTTTCGCGTGCCTTAAATGGCAACCGGATACCGGCAGTGGATTTCATACAATTTGAACCCCCTGAGTACGAATAAATTGCCGGTACTTCGAAAAAAAGGTTACAAGTTCCTCAAAATTGAGCTTAAAGTTGAAAATTTGAGCTTTTTTGAAAAAA